>PYAF01002442.1:117788-163553 GCA_007407185.1 Glycine tomentella | reverse complement strand
GTCTGACTTGTTTTTAATCATTGCAATTAATTATTATTTCTGTTTAATTTTATATATTCTGCCAAATTCCTTCAAAAACCCCCAACACGTTTTCAATCCCTTAAACATTGACAATTGATCCTTGAGAGACGACCTAGGAGTCACTTTCCTAGTACTACACTTAATTCATAATAATTTGACGGAGTACGACCTTCGATCACTCATCTTCAATGTAGTGTCTGCCTTCTTGAATAACTCCTTCCAAAATGTGCTCATAAACAGCTTATCTCTGTCAGAAACTATAGAGCTGGGAAATCCATGCAATTTCACTATCTCTTAAATGAATATATCAGCTACCTCCTTTGCTGAATAAGGATGACATAAGGCTAAAAAGTGTGCATACTTTGTTAGCCTGTCCACCACCACCAGAATAGTGTCCTTGCCTTGTGCTTTTGGCAATCCCCCAATAAAGTCCATTGAAATATCTGACCATACCTTAGTAGGGACAGGTAACGGCTGCAATAACCCAGCTGGGGATATAGTACTGGCCTTATTTTTCTGACATACTTCACACTTAGCCACATACTGCTTAATGGCTGTCTTCATTCCTTGCCAATAAACCACATTAGCTATCCTTCTATAAGTTCTGAAAAAACCTGAATGCCCCCCTATAGGAGAATCATGTAATTCTCTTAATAATAAGGGAATTCTGGTAGAATTTTGTGGCAGCACCAATCTCTCCTTATAATAAAGCTTCCCACCTTTAATGGCATATCCAGGTTTCATAACTGTTTTAGACAGAATTCCTTGATAAATCTCATACAGCTTCTGGTCTGCTCTCAGCTCCTCTTCCCAATCACTCCACTCTTCTTCTTGAATCATTGAAATTGCAGAAAAATGAAATTGCCTTGATAATGCATCAGCAACAACATTTTCTTTCCCTGGTCTGTATTGGATTTCGAAATTGTAGCCAATCAATTTCGCAGCCCATTTGAATTGTTCCTCATTTAACAACTTTTGTTCATTGAGGAACTTCAAACTTTGTTGATCAGTTTTAATAATGAACTTCCCTCCCATCAAATAATGCTTCCACTTCTTCACAGCCAACACTACTGCCATTAACTCCCTCTCATATACAGATTTCAATTGCCCTCTTTCAGACAATGCCTTGCTCCAAAAAGCCAGTGGTCTGTCTTTTTGCAATAATACTGCTCCCAACCCTGATCCTAAAGCATCAGTCTCCAACATGAAGGGTTTTGAAAAATCAGGCACTCCCAATATAGGTAATTGAGTCATCACCTCCTTCAATTTTTCAAATGACTTTGAAGCTTCCTCAGTCTAGTGAAAAGCATCTTTCTTCAGCAAGGCATTAAGTGGTTGAGCCCACTTCCCATAATCCCTTACAAACCTTCTGTAATAACCAGTTAAACCCAAAAATCCTCTCAGGCTTTTAGCATCCTTTGGCAAGGGTCATTTGCTCATTGCTTCCAGTTTATTCGGATCTGCTTCCACCCCTTTTCCTGAAATTATATGGCCTAGATACTCTAAAGATTCCTGGCCAAATAAACACTTCTTTTTATTTACATGCAGCTCCTGCTGTTGCAGGACTTGTAAAACAGCCTTAAGATGCATTTGATGTTCCTCCTTATTCCTGCTGTATATCAAAATGTCATCAAAGAAAACCAACATAAACTGCCTCAAAAATGGTCTGAGCACTTCATTCATTAAGGCTTGAAAAGTTGATGGAGCATTTGTTAAACCAAATGGCATGACTAAGAACTCATAATGACCTTCATGAGTTCTAAAAGCAGTTTTCTGAACATCTTCCTCCTTCATTCTAATTTGATGGTAGCCTGCCCTTAAGTCCAGCTTAGAAAACCACCTTGCTCCTCCAATTTCATCTAATAATTCCTCAATTACAGGAATTGGAAATCTGTCAGGTACTGTCATCTTGTTTAACAATCTATAATCCACACAAAATCTCCAACTTCCATCCTTTTTCTTAACCAAAATCACTGGACTAGCAAAAGGACTATTACTGACTCTAATAATTCCAGCCAACAACATCTCCCTTACCAATCTTTCTATCTCATCCTTTTGATCATGTGAATATTTGTAATGTCTACTGTTAGGAACTTTATTACCTGGCTGCAGATTTATAGCATGATCCTTCTCTCTGTGAGGTGGCAGCCCTTTTGGTTCCCTGAAAACTTCCTCAAACATCCTCAAAATGTGCTCCATATGTACAGGTATAACTTCCCCGTTTTTCTCCTGTTCCACTGTTTTAATATCCACCCAATACCTCTGATCCTGCTCCTCCCTTTCTTCCTGAATCATTTTCAGACTCACAGCAGTCTTGATTAACTTAGGTTCAGCCTTCAAAATTACCTTACTATTCTGTGTCTTAACTGTGAAGGTAAGTTTATCAAAATTTGCTTTGACTTTTCCCAAGCTAGCCAACCACTCAATCCCCAAAACTACCTCAGCCCCTCCCAACTCAAACAGGTAATAGTTTTGAACCACCAACAATCCTTGTAACTTCATCTCCAGATTTTTACACTTGCCACTACACTTCACTTTATGCCCATCACCAACTTCCACTGAATAAGGCTGAGTAGGAAGCACCTCCAATCCCATTTCCTTCACTACCTTTAAAGAGATGAAATTGTGGGTGGCTCCACAATCAATTAGAACCACCACCTTCCTACTGTTTATCTCCCCCCACAATTTCAAGGTTTTTTTTTGTAGTAAACCCTTCTATACTATGTAATGATAATTGATGTAATTCCTCCATTTCATCCTCTTCCTTGTTTTCCTACTGCACCTCCCCATGCTCTTCATCTTCGTCCTCCAACACCATCAATCTCAATTGCTTATTTTTGCATACATGAGTAGGATGGTATTTCTCATTACATGTGAAGCACTCTCCCTTCTTCATTTTCTCACTCACCTCCATTGGAGATAGCCTATGGAAAATTCTTTTTTTGTTACCTACATCACCACCTTGTTTCACACTTCCTGCAACCTCAGCCACCTTATTACCCCCTGGCTGCCAATCTCTACTGCTTTTCGAACTCAAGAAATTGGGTCTTTGAAAAGTATGACTCAATTTCCCAGTCCCATTCTTAGGTAAATTGCTCAAAATTCTAATTTTTTCTTCAATTTTCCTTGCTTTCATCATTGTATCTATTAAAGATTTGGGTTCATGTACCCTTACCTCAGTTGCTATCTCCTCTCTTAATCCCTTCAAAAAAAATTTCTTTCAAGAAGCTCTCATCCAGACCCCTTGCAGCTCCCACATATTTTTCGAATGGCCCAATGAAATTCTGCACATCCTCTTCCTGTTTTAGCGCCAATAATGACTGAATTGGGTTAGCCAAATTAATTCCTTGGAATCTTTGAATCAAAGCTAGCTTGAACCCTTCCCATGATTGTGAACTGCTCCAAGATTCCCACCATTGGAACCAGGAAAAAGCTTCACCCTCCATTGCTACAAGAATCGCATCCAATCTCTCGTCCTGCTGCACCCCTTGGAGTCAAAAGTATTTCTCAATTAGAGAAACCCACCCCACTGGATCATCTCCGACAAAAACCGGCAATTCCATATTCCTCCAAGGTCGCGCCATTCCTTCTCCTTTCTCGCCGTTCCTCCCTTTCTTTTCGTTTCCGCGACCCGATTCCTCTCTGTCGGCCCTCTCCAGCGACGCCGCTACCTTCTGCATCAACACTTCCAACGAACCCAGTCGTGTTTCAATCGCGACTCGGTTGGCATATTGGGTCTCTTGCAACTCCTCCATAGCACGTTCCGGAGCATCGATTCTTCCCTCCATCTTCTTCGATCCCATCTACCGCACAAAGCCCCGAGAACGGAGCTCTGATACCAATGATAAGAACTGGTTCAGAGGATAGCTAACAGAAATGGAACTTTTATTCAACAATGAGTAATGAATAGTACACGCTTAGTGAATTCGAGGATCACTACCTCCACTCTTCTAAAGATCCCTAATTAATATCCACTCCTAGCTTTTATACATTCCCGCTCTGTTAGTTGTTACTAACTACAGTTAGTTACACTAACTGTTTATACCACTTTATTACTTATCTAAACCCCCTATGATAAGTCTCAGCCCACTTTGCATCCCTATCAAATATCCTTGGAGTATTTGGGACATTTAATTTCAGGAAGGGGAGTGGAGGCAGACCCAAATAAGTTAGAAGCAATGACCAAGTGGCATGTACCTAGAGATATCAAGGGATTGAGGGGATTCCAAGATTGATCGGGTACTACAGGAGGTTTGTGAAGAATTATGGGAAGTTAGTACAACCTTTAAATGCTTTATTAAAGAAAAATGCCTTTCAATGATGGATAAAGCTACTATTTCCTTTGAACAGCTTAAATAGCTATGAAAAAACTGCCTATTTTAGTGGTACCAGATTTTTCTAAGCGATTTGTCTTAGAATCTTATGCTTCTGGTACAGGGCTGGGTCAGTATTATTACAAGAAGGCAGGCCTTTAGCTTTTTGGAGTAAGGCATTATCGGATAGAGCTCAGCTCATATAAGTTTATGAGAGGTAGTTGATGGAGGTGGTATTAGTTATGAAGAAATGGAGGCACTATTTGTTGCACAGAAAGTTCATAATCAGAACTAATCAAAAAAGTTTAAAGTTCTTGAAGGAACAAAAACTTTTCAAAGAAGAGCAGTTTAAGTGGGCCGCTAAATTGATTGGTTATGATTTTGATATTCAATACAGGCCAAGGAAAGAAAATATAGTGGCTGATGCACTTTCTAGATAATTCTCTTTTTCTGTTGTTTTTATAGTGCAGGAGGAAGAATGGGTTGATTGGGATGAAGAAATGCAGACTAACTCTCAATTATATGAGATTTATCAAGGAATTCTGACTAAAACAGCAGAGAAACTATGATATACCATTCATGAAGGCAAGCTGTATTACAAGGACAGGTTAGTGTTACCCATAAGTTCTTCTAGAATGCTTTTAAGAGAGTTACATGATTCCCCTATGGGAGGGCATTCAGGGTTCTTTAGAACCTTTAAGAGGGTGGCTAGTGTGGTATTTTGGCATGGCATGAAGAAATCCATAAGGGAGTATGTGGCTGAGTGTGAAGTCTGCCAAAGGAATAAGGTCAGTACCTTAGCTCCAGCATGGCAACTCTTGCCTTTGCCTATTCCCACTACGGTCTGGACTGATATTTCTTTGAATTTTATTGGAGGCTTACCAAAATCTCTGGGTAAGGATACTATACTAGTAGTGGTGGATAGGTTGACTAAGTATGCTCACTTCTTTGCATTGAGTCATCCCCATACAACTAAGGAGATTGTTGAGTTATTCATTAAAGAAGTGGTTAGATTGCATGGATTTCTTGCTTCTATAGATTATGATCGTGACAGATTATTCATGAGCCTTTTCTGGAAAGAGTTGTTTAGACAGGCAGGGACACAACTCAAAATGAATATTGCCTATCATCCACAAACAGATGGGCAGACTAAGGTGGTAAACAGATGTCTGGAAGCTTACCTGAGATGTTTAATTGGAACTAAACGCAAGTAGTGGCCTGCTCATTTGGCTTGGGCTGAATTTTGGTTTAATACTAACTTCAATATTTATGCAAAGATGTCTCTTTTTAGGGCTTTATATGGGCAATAACCACCTTTATTAATCAAGGGAGCTAATATTCCTTCTAAACTAGAAGAGGCTAACTAGCTGAGCAAGGACAGAGACGAGTTGCTGCAAGGATTGAGGATGAATTTGCTAAAGGCTTAAGATCAGATGAAGAAATATGCAAATGAGCATAGGAGCGATGTATTGTTTCAAGTAGGAGATTGGGTCTTCTTGAAGCTGCAGCCATATAAAATGAAATCTTTGGCAAAGAAACCAAATGAAAAGCTAAGTCCACGGTTTTATGGACCCTATAAGATAACCAAGAAAATAGGAGAGGTTGCTTATATGTTGGAACTTCCTGAAGGAAGTAAAACTCATCCAGTATTCCATATCTCTTTACTCAAGAAAGCAATTAAACCCACTTGTTCTCCTCAACATTTACCTAGGGCTCTAAATGATAATTTGGAACTTCAAGTTCAGCCTAAGAAGGTAATGCAAATGAGAATTACAGAGGGTGGTCAGCAAGAGGTACTCATTAAGTGGCAAGGCTTGCCACATCATGAAGACAGGTGGGAGAGTGTGGAAGAAATGAAGGTTGTTTTTCCTCAATTGGACCTTGGGGACAAGGTCCATCTTGAAGAGGAGGGTATTGATAGAAGTAGGAGGTGAGGTAATGTGTACTATAGGAGAGCTATTAATTAGCTATATGTTAGTTGGTTATCTGTTAGGATAACTAATAGTTAGCTACAACTAACTATTATTTATCACATTGGAGGGAAAGTATAAAAGAGTACAAGGAGTTAGGAAAAGGGGTCAGAAAGTATTAGGAGGTTAGTGAACCTCAAATTCATATGTAATCACTTGGGAGTTGGAAGCTCCAATACTTAATAAATTCTTTGTTCTCTCTTCTACTGGTTCAGTTACTATCAATACCAAATAACACAAAGGGCATAAAAACAGGTATCTAGGCCAGTACATGTTACAAAATCATAGATAGATGACCTCGCTTATTTCTTCAAAATGGAGCAAGCAACAAATATCCCAATCCTAACTGGAAGTTCGGCATGCAATGAATATATATACTTATAGATCTAACATCTTTCTTGTTTTTGATATCAATCTAGCATGTTGCTTTTGATGCAAGAAAGCAAGTAGTGTGCCAAAAAGCAGTCACGATAATAGTCTTGTAAAGTACACAAACGAGCAGTGGTATTTCATGTTAGAAATCAAGTGAATCAAGCAGCTCTTTGCGGAGTTCAATAGTAAAACCAAATTAATAACAGAGAAAGTAAATTTTGGACAACATAAGCAAATGTTTTTGTCACCGAACATGTTTCAATTAGATGGCTCTGAATTAGGGATATGACAATGAACCTACTTGTATAAATACAAAACGATTCCAAGAAGAACACAGAGCAGAACGATGTCGATGCAGAAATTTCGACTAGACCTTATCTGTAGAGGAAACAAAAATTGAAATTCAATGTAAACTTGCAAATTTCCGCAGAAAGGAGGAGAGTGCAATTAATCACGTCAATTACCTCGGTGAGAGTTTTCTTCAGCCTTACGTTAGTGTTTCTCACATCAGCTGCTGCCCTATCCACCTGTATAATCAGACCTCGCACGGTATTATTTTGTGAAAACTATCTATCTGAACATAGAAAAGCGAGACAGAATAAATAACTATTTTACCTTTTTGTCAATTTCATCCATTAAAGGAACTTGCCGATCAATTTCCTGAGCATAGTTGGGGGGAAGGGAAATATGAGAAAATGATTATCCTCTTAAAATCCAACATCTTTCAACAAAATTCCTAAACAGAGCTAGATGCACAACACAACAAACCTCATTCATATCCTGTGCCAGATCCTTCAAGGTTTCCAATCCCTCTGATATGATATCAAGTCCTTCATCCTGTACAAAAAAATAAAATTGAATCATCTTAAGACTGTAGATCAGCCAGTGGCAAAATACCATAAAATGATTATAAACCTAATTTAGAAATTAACAGACAACAAGGTAATTGAAATACTCAAGAAATCCTTCTTACCTGTTTTGTCCTGCGCATCTCATACTCTTGTCGGAACTGACTGGATTCTTCACTTTGCTGGAAATAATCACTGTCAAGATGTCCCTCTGAGGTTGGGAACGAAAGAGACAATCAGTTTTGAAACTTAATTCAAATGCTGCTATTAAATGCATTTAGTATAAGCAACGCCGATGACCTGATGAATCAAACTTGATATGCGGCTGAGATGAGGTAGCAATCCATCCTGCAGTTTGAACAGAAGCACCAGAAATACCATCAGGTATTGCTTGGATTCTCTCTGGCAATGCCTGAACAAGATCCTGACGTATGGCCATATCCTCTTTGTTGAGACCTTTAACCTGTTATTGATAGTATTAGATTTTGAAACGCAACCAAAACCTTTCTTCCATTATTGCTAATCGAAGATAACATAGACCCCAAGATACAAAGCAAACTGAAGCATACTAAAACCTTCCCTCTTTTGAAAATATATTTAAATACCATTGATTTTTATTTAAATATACTAAAGCATAGCCTTGTTTGTTTTTGTTTTTATCCATTGATTTCTTGCTGAAACATACACCAGTAGAAGGTGGGCCATTGAGCACATTTGAAAGGTTTCTGAAACACAATATCTAGTTTTAGCCAACCCTACCAGTGACAAAGGGACTCTAGTGAAAACAAACCATCAAAACAATGGAACATGTTTTTAAAGCAGGTTAAATGAAATGAAACCAGTAGACATATTATTCAAGTCCATGATCACAGTCATCTCTGTCTCATCCACATCTTCATCCCTTCTAAAGATTTTTATATAACTTGTCTGACAAGTCATTCCTTCTAATGACATAAAAAACATAAGTCAATATGGTTTAAACAATGATCACTTAAAATTGATTTTCTTTCTGTTGTGCATGCCTCATATTTATGGGCAAGGCAAAGTTAGAGTGCAGTGTAAGGGTCACCTGCTGTTGGATGACGAAGTGGGTTGGGGATGCGGGGACAAAGTCTCCACGAAACACGTTAAAATAATGTACGGGGATTTAAGATAATATATGCGTATATTACAATATTTTTTCTATAGAAACACGATTAGTGATTGTTTTAGTGTACGCGAAAGAAAGGTTAATAAAGGTGTTCTTAATAGGATGAAAAAGTGAAGAAACAGAGCAGTGAAAATTAGAGTTGTGAAACAAAGGTTCACCTTCTTATGGACCAATTTGCGGAGTTTTGGAAGCTCGTCCATGAGTCTACCTTTGGTTCGACGAACCTCCGCATTCAAAGCCGCAGCAGATGCCCTGTTCTTCTCCGTGGAAGCAACCTCGGATTTCTGCATTGAAGTAAAAAATAACACATCAACGTCATTTTCAACAACAAAAGCAATGGAGACAGAGCAAAATTAATGAATTAATTAAGGAGAAGAAAATGGAACATTGAGAGCGGATTGAATGCTGGATTCGACAGCAGCGTAGAGGCGAGCGAAGAGGTCGTCGTCATTGGCGTTAAGCTCGCGCTGCTTATCAATGTCGTATTTGTCATATTTGTGGCATATGTCGTCCACGCGGAAGAGAATGTCGATGACGGACATTGTTGTTAAGGTTTCTCCTCAGGTTGTTATTTTGAGAGGGAAACTCTGTAAAATAAGGAATGGTGAATGGTGATAGACAGAACAGATCGAAGTGAGTGCAGCGAGAGAAAGTTAAGGTGGGTTGGGTTCTTGTGTGTGGTTGTGTTTGTGGCACAGTTGGTTACTCTGCACTGTTCCATCTCAAACACAAATGAGGCGTTCAGCGCATTAAACGCTACGCGAACCTATTTCCAGATAATAGCGTGCCATTGCCAAATGCCAATGCATATCTATTCACTTCCTTTCTCGCGGTCGCGGGAGGGGTGACAACTTTGCCTGTCCTTTCTTTCTTTTTAAGACTTCACTTCCTTTCTGTTTCAAATCCATAACTAACCAATTCCTCCAATCCTAGTATTTGATGTGATTAACTTTTTCAATAAGTCAATGTTAATAAGTGAAATGTTAATTAAATACTTTTATTATTAAAAAAAATTGTGTAATTCCCCAAAAAAAATTTTATGTAAATCTCATAAAATAATAAATAAAAAAGTGAAGTTCACATTGTATTCGTATAAATTTTACCTAATAATAGAATATATTTTAAAAATGGTGTAACCTTTATCAAATTGGACGGGTTCAAAAGTAAGTTTCAAAGTCGCAAAACAACTAGAATTGGATAGATTGGAATATATTATTTTATTAGAACGTGGTGAATCAAACAAAATTATCTTCAAAAAAGAAGACATGTGAAAAAAAAAAGTCACAAACATATTAGCTTTTAGTCACTTTCTTCTTTTCATTAGTTGTTTCATAAAAATATAATGTTTCAATTATTTATAATATTTAAAAGGGTTTAATATTATTTTTTTCTCCTTAAATTTTTTTCAAATTTTCATTTTTATCTTGAATCTAAATTTTGACTGATTAATGTTCTTGTTTTTTTTTTTCATTAACATTTTTTTATCTCTGGGGTTTGATTTTGCCATCAAATACTTACAGTGCATACACGTATTAATTTTAGAATTTAATGTTTATACAGTAATAATAAATGTAAGTTTTACATTATTGATAAATTATGTTTTTTCTCTTAATTTTATTATTATTTTTAAACATTTTGTAGCAATTCATTTTTTTGGCAATTTATCTCTTACTAGCTCCAAATCAACCTATTACTTTCTCAAATAATCTAACCCCAATTCAACCAACTGAAAAGAGCACCAAAAAAAAATTAAACCAACTAAAAAATCTATATCGAAACAATTCACTCCCAAAATTACATGTTTGTCACGTATGCACCACCATTAATGACATCTACAATATTTTTTAAATGCCAAAATTTAAATGACTAAAAAGTAAAAACATATTTAAACTTATATTTAAGAATCTTGGTTCTTTCCGGCGAAAATCTTGGTTCTTCATAGACGCAAAGTTTGGAAGAAAAGCATTGGACCTACGACATGCATTCTATCAAACATCAAGCATTATTCAGGCACACCCTAGAGTGATGGTAGAAAACATCAATCTGGAGTTGTTTTAATTAAACTCGTTCCTTTTATTCAGTTTAATTCAAGCAAGATTAGGTTTCATTACAATGCTTTTTATGTGATATGCTCTGAAATAATTTCTGCAGACTAAGTTCTCAACTTGATTTCCGAACATACACCATGAAGGGAAAAAAAAAATCGAAAGAAGATTAGCATTGATAACAACGAAACAAACTTTGATCAAAATAGTAAGTGTTACCTAAGATCTCAACTTGTCCAAAAGAAACCATCAAATTCCTTTGAGAAAAAGGAACAATCGCAAACCTGGCTCATTAATTTACATGATTAAACAAAACAATAGATCGACGTTTAAGGCCAAAGCAAAAACAAAAACAAAAGCGCGTTTAAGGTCAACGATTTGTTTCACAACTACAAAATAGCAAGTGTTAACTAAATTACGGAATTAAAAACCGAAAACAAAGCGATCGGGTGTGGATCAGAACTACAAATCCAAAAGATCAAACGGCGCCGCCAGATTTGGAGCGGTAGAGTTTGCCGAACACGTGGAGCGCGGTGACGAAGCCGATGAAGCAGAGGCTCATCACGAGCACCACCGTCGGCGAAATCTTTAGCCCCGGGGCGTCATCCGTGTAGAACCTTAGCATGTTGCTGCTGCCGCCTCCGACGCCGGTGCTGGTGGAGCTGTTTCCGCCGCCGAGACGGCGGCGGCGCATGCCGGCGGTAGCGGCGGCAGAACCGCGGGGAGCCAAGCCTGCTGGTCCTGGTCGCGTGGCTGTTGAAGTGGAGGACTGAGACTGAGAGGAACCTCTGGCCATGATGCAAAGATGAAGGAAGAAGGAACCAGAGGAAGTGGGAGAGATACAAGGCGAAAAACAAAATTGGCGTAGGGAAGAAAGAACAAGGGTTACCAAAATTAGAATCCAGCCACAAAATTGGTATTTATTCGGGGTTAAAAAAATTAAAATATCATAACCATTTCGTCTAAGAGTCATATAGTACATTCTAATAAGAAGATAAGAAAAAATATTGGGTTAAATAAACTATTGTAAAAAAAAATTATCCATTTTAATATTCTTTTATACTAATTTTACTTCTTAAAGTTCAAAAATATTTAAATTCATATTTTAGTTTCTATAAATTTTCTATCTTTCAATTGTAATCCTTATAAAATTCTTACTTTTCAATTTTAATCACTAAAACACATTTAATTCTAGTTTATATAGTTCTCGATTAACGTTTGTCTTTAGTCAATATTAGAATATCTAACATATTCTTTATATACATTCATCTCATCAATATGATCACACAATATTGTTCAAACCATCATTAAAAAATAATAAAAAGAAAAAAGTAGAACCATGTGATCCTACATCACTTATCCCAACTCACTTGGATTGACCCGAAATACCTTAAATACACCTAACCCATAATTCATATAAATCAAAAGCTCACTTAGCCCAAAATTTTAGAATATTAATACTATTTTTATTAGGAATACTCATCAATCAATTATAGTTAGATTTTGGCCAAAAAAATCTAAAGTATGAAACTGATTACTTTTATTTTAAGCTCATTTTTTTACCAAGTAGTCTTTCGATTTGAGTAGATTACTAGTTAGGTGAGTTTTAAGTATTTCAAGTGAGTTGTGTCGATTTTTGGACCATGTAGTTTCACTAATACATTTGCCATTAATTCTTAATAATGGGCAAACACATCTTATAATTTGGGGTTTTAGTCCAATCATAATTGATCGATGAGTAATTCTAATAAAATATACTAGCATTTATTCCAAATTTATTAGGAAAAATGCAAGTTCAAGTTATTTTGACTCAATCTGATTAGGTTGGATTGATGTTTAGGTCAAGTGGGGTACTTCCACCTATCATTTTCATTCATATTTGTTTGAACCATATTATGTGATTATATTAGTGAGATGAAAATGAACACAAAATATATCAAAGATTCTAAAAATAACTAAAGTATGATACAAAAAGTTAATAAATTAAAGGACTAAAATTATAATTAAATGTTTTTAGGGCATTTGAGCTGTAATTTATAACTTAAGCACATTTGAACTGTAATTTCTACTTCATTGGAGGGCCTAAATTTAAGTTCCTTTTTTGGAGAAGATGAAAAAGAAAGTTGCATAGGAAAATTAACTTCAACAAAACAACTTTTGGCTTAAGCTAAATTTAGACAGAGATGCATATGAAACCTAACAAAATGACAAGTTAAATAGAACAAACTAAATTAACAATTTACATTGAAAAGAAACAAAATCTTAAATAAGAGAAAATATAAGACAATTATCTAAATTCATATATCTTGATTAAGTTTTTTTTTGCAATTTTCAGTGAATGTGTCTAAAAACACAAATTGAATAATGAATAGCTGACAATCAATAAAACAACGTAACATATAGGTGTCTAAATTGAAGAAAATGAGGGGGGGCAATTTGGATTTTATCTCTGTTGTGGTACCACTACCACTTGCGGCCGCGCATAGCATGCATGCAAGCTGCCCCCACTTTTTCTTTCCTCTGCTACTTGTTTTCCATTTTTCAAAGGCTTTTTTTTGTCGGCAAACAAAGCATGAATATATTAATTTAGATGTGTCTAAGGTATAAGTTATGCCTAAGAGATACAAAAAAAGAATAGTCCTGCAGCAGTGTCGGTTATTATGCATTTATGAACCATATATCCATAAATGTTACATAACTGAAAACATGAATTGTTTACATTTGGCTATCTAGCCAAGTTTAACCAACCAAGATAAATGCTAACATTTTTATGTGTATCCAACCTGCATACCGATAGTAAATGTATATCCCCCTCAAGTTATTGATCACTGCCTCTGTTTTAGGGTCTCAAGCATTAATCGTGTCATGTCATTTTGTGCATTCAACCGATGGTTACCAAAGGAAGTTACCATTGCTTGTCCTTCTTTTAGTCACATTTCCAATACAAAAATTCACAAGCCACTTAAATTTTTCAAGCACGTATGTGAGGCAACAGACCATTGCATGTATGACAAATGTTTAGCTTTTCCCCGTAAATTTAAACCATGACCATGAAATCATTAGATATTCCTTTTGCAACTGTTGAGGTTCTAAAGCTTCCCCTTAAAAATAAACTTGTTTCTAGCATTCCACCAGGCATATGTGATTGCGCTCCATAACATCTGTCTTGCTCTTGATTCTGCTACTACTGCTAAGGGTAGTATGTGTTTCCATAAGTGTTGAGATGGCTCTTGCGGAAACATTGTTGAATATCCTTCACCCTTGTACCATTCCTTCCATATTGGCTCGATCATCTTGCATGAAAATAGAACATATGCAACTGTCTCTTGTGAGTCTCTAAAACATGGGCATCATACATCTACACCTTCCTGTATAATGTTTCACTTGAGAAGATTAATTCTAGATGACAATTTGTCTAAAAATAATCTCCACAAGAAAACACCAACTTTTGGTGGTATAGACATGTTCCAAATTGTGTTGAAGATTTGATTATTCTCACTTTGTGGTAGAAGATGTTTTTGTATGATTGTGTTGGTTGATTTTGAAGTGTATATCTTTGTTGTTCCCGGTTTCCATTTCTAAATATCCAATCCATGTTGTTTTGGTCCCTGTAAATGAAATCTAAAGAACAAAAGTTACCATATGTGCAACTCATATTGGAACATTTCCCTCCTCTATGTAAATTTCCACATCCGTTCTCCCATCGTCCATTGTCCTATCTCTAAAATGGAACAATCTTTTTGTTCTGAGATAGAACAAAGCCTAGGGAACAAAAGGCAAAAAGGTACTTCTTCTAACCAAGCATGCTTCCAAAAGTTAGTCCGTTCACCATCACCAATAAACCACTCCACATTGTCATCAAACCAAGTAACCTCACTTCTACTTCTACAAACAAGCCTTAGGTCTCTCCACCAAATTGAGAAATCCCTCTCACTCTCAACCTCGCTTACTAGCCAACTCCAACCATTATATTTTGACACCAAAATCTATTTCCACAAAGCATTTTCTTCATGGAATAAGTTTCACCTCCACTTTCCAAGCAACACCTCATTGAACCACCTAATGTTTTTAATTCCTAGACCTCCACACTCTTTTGGACGAAAAATTTGGTCCCAACTAACCTAAGCTATTTTTCTCCTCTCCTCATTCCCACCCCAAAAAAAAAACACCTTTGAAAGCTTATGATTTTGTTGGCCACTAAAGAAAATATTCTAAAGAAAGATAAATAGAATATAAGGATATAATTCAATACCAAATTTACGAGGCAAATGTGGTCCGCCATGGATAGGTTCTTATGCTTCTATCGAGAGAGTTATGATTTAATTCTATTAAGGATTGGTACCCACGTTGCCTCTTTTCTAGGATTGGACCCCATATGGGAAAGCCTAGATATGTGAAAGGAAGCGACATGAGTCTACAATTCAAAATAGAAGATCATCTTTCCAAATCATCAAAATCTACCCCAATGCCTCCAAAGCAACTTTTTCGAAAGTTTACTTTGAGCCTGGATGCCAATTCGAAAGAATGCATTAACGATTTAATAACCAACATGTTTTGTGTATTTGCTTCCCCAAAGAATATGGTTTCATCCGCATATTGCAATAAACCCACCACCATTTTGTCTCCAACCACAAAACCCTTGTAGGTTTCTCTTCTTATAGCCTCTCTTACTAGACCACCTAGTGCCTCCGCTACCATTTAAAGAGGAAAGGTGCTAGTGGATCACCTTATCTTAGACCTTTCTTGGGGATGAACTCACTTGTTGGGCTTCCATTTATAAGAACAGAAATCGTGCTTGATGACAAACAACCTTTAATCCAAGCCACCCATTTGTCTCCAAAGCCTAGCCTTTTTAACATGTAAAAGAGAAAATCTCACCTCATCTAGTCATAGGATTTTTCATAGTCAACCTTGAAGATTACACACTTTTTCATTTTCCTTCTAACTTCATCGACCACCTCAGATGCCGCCAAAGCACTATGGATGAGGTGCCTCCCTTTAAGGAAGGCACTTTGCCTTTGATCAATCATACTAGGCAAGACCACTTCGATTCTTCTTGCTGGGAGTTTTGTGATGATTTTGTAGAGAGAAACCACTAAAGAAATGGGTCTATATTCCCCTAGGCCATGTGGTTCATTCACTTTTGGGATAAGTGCAATGAATGACGCATTTTCCCCTCTAGGAAAGCACCCATGCATGTGGAATTCCTTCACATAGAGCAAAATGTCATTCTTCAATAGAGGCCAAAACTCTTTGAAGAACTTAAAGTTGAAACCTTCTAGTCTGGGTGCCTTTGAGCCCTCACAATCCCAAATTGCTTCCTTGATCTTTATCTCATCAAATTCTTGCACCAAGGAAGATCTTTGCTCATTGGATAAACACTTAAAAGGAATGTTCTCCAAGCCAATATTGCCAATTATCTCTCCATTGTAACTAAATTTTGAAGAAAAAAAGTTCCTAGTAATATCCTTTACCTCCCTTGGTTCTTCAACCCATCGTCCTTCATGCTCTAGACCCTATATCGAATTGAAACTCCTTCTAACATTGAAATAAGCATGACAGAACTTGGAATTGTAATCCCTATTTTGAATCCAATTGATCCTTGCCTTTTGTCTTAGCACAGATCGTTTTGTCTAGCCATCTCCCACCATTGGCCTTGCAATAAGAATCTTGATTGTAGCTCTTCTTCATTAAGATATCTTTCTTCACAAATCAACTCTACATCTCTTATCTTCTCCTCCAAAATCTTCATTTTGCATTCAAGCCACTAAATTTGTTTTTGTTTCATGCCTTTATCTCTTTTTTAAGGAACTTCAACTTTTCTTTTAGAACAAAAGCTCCCCTCCCTAGAAACCTAAAAGGCCTAGGTTCTCAACCAATGTATAAATGCTCGCAAGCTGCTCCCTTCCCACAAATCTAACCACTCCCTAGATACTAGCATATGGTCTATCCTACTCATGGATTTTCCATTTGGTCTAGTCCAAGTAAATCTTCTACAAATCAAAGGTAGGTCTTCCAAACCCATATCTTCAATAAAACCATTGAAAACTCTCTTATCCAAATCACCATAGTTTTGTAAGGACTCACCTTTTCTTTCCGATAAGACTCTAATGTTGTTGAAATCACCTAATAAGACAGATGCCTCCGCCGTGCTTCTTCTTCTTTCGAACAAAATAGACTCCCACAACCTCCTTTTAGATGCTAGATCAAATGGGGCATATATGTTAACCACCACAATAGGTATGTCTCCATTAGCTCAAATTCCTTCAAGATTTATAAAGCCATCACAAAAAAAAAAAAAAAGATCTTTGGAGTGTGAAACATTCCTTTTTTCCAGGACAAAGTAAACCTCTTGTTGTATTGTGTGTAGGATAACTTATCAAACTCACATCACCCCTACCCCATAAAGCTTTACACTGGTTACTTGATACTTCTTGTTGCTTTGTTTCTTGCAAGCATAGCAGATATAGTTTCTCTTCCTTTACCAAGTTTCTTATATATCTCCACTTGTTGCACCACCCTAGACCTCTTACGTTGTGATTTGCAATCTTCATTGACAACTAGATTGTTCTCCTTCATGATCGGTCAGCTTCCCGCTTGGTCTTTCCATTGCCTCGACATCTCTTCTATCCAATTCCATGAAACTTTTAACAGTGTCTTCATAGCTTCCATCAAAGGTGATACCCAGCTTTTGAGCCATATCTCAAATCTATTTTGTCTCAATCATTTTTTTCTTCCACCAAAGTAAGATTTTCTTATTGTCTTGAAGTCCCTTGCTAATAGAGTCTCAGAAATATATTGACTCCATTCTTCTATTTTTTCTTCTTAGTTTGATACCCATGCTTCCTTTGTTGTGTTTGTGTTCCCCTGATGTTGTCTTGTTGCCGCTCTGTAAGGCTACACCATGCTCACGAGAAATATTATCGACCTTGGCTTGTAGTTGTGAGACTGTTATAGGTTCAGGCCCAAACTCATATATCGTCCCCTATGGAGTATTTTCTAGTTGCATTTGCTTTTCACTATAAGAAGAACATTCTCTAAAAGTTGATTCGCCTATGTTGTTTTCCACATGGTAATAAAGGCCCAATTCAAAGTATTTGTTACCAACCAACTTCCTTGTTCCATCCTTGTTCCATAACTCAAATTGTATGCTTCGAGTAGAGAGTGACACCTAATGCACCATGTTTTGAGTTGATGTTTCTATTGCCTTTCATTTCTTCTTGTTGACTGCAACACCATGCACTATACTCACCAACGAGACTTTGACAATTGTTTGAATTTGAAACCTATTTTCAGAGGTTATGGACCGTTGGTTACCATGTTGTTTTTAAGTTACTGGTCCAAAACTATGACCATCGGACAAAGCATCTTTCCTTCTATCTTCCTCACCGAGATGTCATTGGCCATTTTCTCACTATGCTCTGACCACCGTCTAGATCCTTCGTTGATTTTATGGACATATCATCATCTTCCCTTTTGCCAACCATGGACGAGTGTAAGTCCATGAAGTCTACCCTTTTCCATGTTTTGCATAAACAATCCTTCTTCCATGGCTCATCTTCCTCCTTCATTCTAACCTGGTATAAGTGGCCATTGATCTGGATGATGATGTTTAAGCATTTAACACTTATGACTAATGAGGTTTTGATAAGGATTCAGTCTGTTCTAGTTAGGTCCTTAGTGGCGTCATCTATGCCAACAAATTTTCCCATTGTGGCTGTGATTTGTTTGAAACAAGCATTACTCCATAGTTCAATGGGTATACCATATAGGTGAATCCAATCCAGCCTACTGCCTGGATTGAGGCCTTCTCTCCATGGCTCTATTCTTTCAAAGAGTGTAGCCCAACTGTCAGTGGTAGCTTCCATGGCTCCTCTAATATCTTCCTATGTCACCCTTGGGATTAAGATTAAGTCATCTCCCAAGTATATAAGTTTAACTTCCTTCAGACCTTCCGTGAAGGGTCTCTCCAACACTTTATCCAGCATAGTTAAGGCCCTCAATCAACCTACTCAACAGCTACGAAACGAATCCCTTTTATTGTTGGTCACATTGAAATTCTTGACCTTTCCAAGAAGAGTTCGTTTCAGCACCCATCTTAGTTGTATGTCTAGCGTGGGTTGTCGAAAGCGATTGTCTTGGCCTGGGTCCGTGTTTTGTCTTTGCATCCGGTTGTCATTTCCTTGGAAATCTTCCCTTCTAATCTATTTTTTGAATTTTGGGATGTTGATCCTCAGCCTATTGTTACCAATCAAAGGAAAGCCTATTTGCTCCAACAGGCGCATCTTGTTTTGTACTCCAATGAATCATACAAAGCCAAACAGGTGGCCATGTTTGTTTCTCCTTTGTGAAATGTAGATAACCTAGACCCTTCCCCAGTTTTTTGAAAAATCTTCCACAATTCACTTTCAGAGGTGTTGTCTGGTAAATTTTTGAAGTAGAAAGATGTGATATCTCTTCTATCTCAGTGGATGCCACCGTTAAGGTGGGTTGAGCCTCCCCTGAAGGTGTTATCTCTCTGCTCCCAACTGCTCGTGTTTGCTCTCTTCTCTCTCATGAAAATTATATATGAATTGTTCCACTTTTCAAAGCCTGACCACTACACCACCTCATCACCATCTAATAATTAAACCCTTTTTTTTCTAATACCAATATTAATTGAACCTTCCATCTTCTCTACCTTCTCCAATAAAATTTGGACCTTGCATTCTATTTTCTTCTTCTTTTATTCATATCCTAATTGTTCTTCTATTTAATTAGATAATTTGAAGTTTAATATTATTTTCATTTTAATTCAATTATTATTATTATTATTATTATTATTATTATTATTATTATTATTGTGTGTATGTTTTTATAATTATATTTTAAAATAATATATATATATATATATATATATATATATATATATATAGTCCTTTATGGATTCCTCAATGTGGCAACTATTCATGAAACCTGTGAGAAACTGTAAGAAATCAAAGAATTTTTTGGAAATCCTATTAGAGCTACCCGTTCTTTTTTCTCTGACAAATTGTAAGAACTTCATCTGGAGTTGAATCCTACTAAGAGGTCTACTAGAGATAAAAAAAAAAAAATTGTTGAAGAAAGAACATAAGAAACATCTTATTATTTTCAGGTGATCGAAAAATAAAGAAAATAATAAATTTATTCAAAATAATTATGTACTTACAAAATACCACTTGAATTCATCCAATTTCATCATATTCGAGATGTGATATGATTCCAAAGGGTGAATTGAACAGTCTCAATAAGATTTCATTCTTGAACAAAAATTCATTTTAGGGATATTTCATCTATTTCATGACAAACAATGAGAGTTACAAATTACACCATAATTTTGAATAAGAAGAAATATTTTCATTCTATCAATAACTGAGTTGGATATGATGTATAAGGGATTTACTTTTTTCTATTTATAATATGTAGGAGATGAAAAGTACACATATGTTTACTAATATTAACTAAATAATAATTTATTTAATACTATAATCATAACTATAAGTTATCTTTCTTCTTTTTTCATGTATTGAATCGTACGTGTTGTTTTAAAATAGTTATTTTAATGTTTTTTATGAACATCTAATCTGGTTACGTTTTATGTATCAACAAATGAATGAGAAAAATAAAAGAAAATATATTGCACAGATGTATCTATGAGCACACGGTAAATGAAAAATACACTGAAAATGATATAGAAGTATACATTGTAGAAAAATGATTATAGAAATATAATTCTACATTGGTTTTTTTTAGTGAAATACAAACAAATTATTACATCAATAATAATATTTTATTTTAGTGAATAAAGTATTAAAAGAAAAATTAAAAATTAAAACAACACAACTTTATAAAAGACAAAAAAAATATTTATTTTGGAATGATTATGTTATATAAGATATATACACTACTAAAAAAACACCTTTCTACGACGTGGCTTCTACGACGGTTATATTAAAACCGTCTTAGAATTCTATGCGATGGCAAACTTGTAAATAAAAGCAAATATACAAAGACGGTTGTCAAAAAACCGTCTTAGAAATGAATGTTCAAAAACGATTTTGAAAAGACCGTCTTTAAAACTCGACATGATTCTCGGGCCTCTCCATCTTCCCTTTCTCTCTCATCCATTATTTATTGCTTTTTCACATGGCAGATGCCTCTTAACGACCGAAATTCATTGAAACTGCTCTCCTTTCCGACCTCCAAGTCTACGGTCGTCGCCCTTTCGACTATCGCAAGCTCACCGTCTAGTTGGCAAGCAAGACCGCCCCAACGAGGGCTCCCTCTCCATCTTCACCGAGTTCTCTCCCATGGCTAAACCCTTCTTCGAGCCTGGCCACCCCACCGACGCCGTTGTCGAGCTCAGCCGTGTGGTGGACCGAGGCCTCCGCAAAAGCCACGCCATCGACATTGAATCGCTCTGCGTCCTCTCCGGCAAACTTGTCTGGGCCATTCGCGACTATATCCACATACTTGACAATGCTGGAAATCTCGTTGACGCTGCAAATATCTCCGTGTTGGCTCCTCTGTTGACTTTCCGGCGGCAAGAATGCTCGTTGATAGGAGAAGATGGACAGGATGTGGTGGTGCATCCTCTCGAGGTGCGCATCCCGATTCCGTTGACTATTCATCATCTCCCCATTGTCGTTACCTTTGGATTTTTCATCAATGAAAATCTCCTCATACGAATTCCTTTTTGATTAATGCTCTTTCCCTCTGGTTTTGTTTTAGAGTTTTTTTTAGTTAGGGTTTAGGGTTTATGTGTGTAGGTTATAGATCTGACGCACCATGAAGTGTGTGATGACAAGCCGCATGACTGCCACGCTTAATTCAAACGGCGAGGTTTGTGCAATTCAAAAGCCTGGGGAGAGAGTGTCTCTTAGCGTTATCATGCACTGCTTGAAACTTGCTCATGTTAAAGCTACTGATATTACAACTAAGATTAGGGATGGCGTCAGTTCTCTTTTCTTGCCTGCTATATCTGCACCTGTTTATTTGTCATATCAAATTTGTAGTTTATATTCTTTGTGAATTGATTAGGCTGAAATACACAACAATGAAAGGGCTTTACGGAAGATTAAAAGCCATTCTTCGTCTGTTGCTGTGGATGTATGTGGGGAAAAACAAAATCAATTAGATGCTAGTCATTTGGACAAATTGAAGCTGAAAGAAGAAGAAAGTCTTATGGGATGTGAAGCCAGACCATCAGGACAAGAGCAGAGTAAAGATTGAGTCTCAAAGAATTTCACTGGTGGTCCCTCGAGTTGGTACGATACTAGCTAGTCCAAGAACTAATAGTTTTCTTTGTATTGGTTTTATGTTTTAAAATTTATTGATAGTTTAGTTGTTTCTAGTCCAGTCCATTTATTACTGCTAGAGACCTGCAAATGCAGAGAAATTATCATTGTCTTATAAACAAAAAAAAATTAGTACTCTACTCACATGTATGATATATCAGTGGCATAACAAAGTGCTCCAAATCATGTATATAAAGCAACAGATTGATAGAAAGTGAACTGAAATTAGTAATTGCTATGGCCAGGTCATTTTAAGGTCTTTCCATTCTGGCTTTTGTCTATGTTAAGAAGAAATTTGTTTGGTCCTTATAGTTCCTATTTTAAGTTTTAGTCCCTACATGAGAAAATTGCAAGTTCTAGTCTCTGTATGAGAAAACTTTAAGTTCTAGTCCCTACACATGCATAAAAGTAAAGTTTTGGTCCCTGACATTAGTGCTAGAGAAAATTTTCTGGCAATATAAAACCGCTACAAAAACTCTATGATAGTGATAAATCACTACAAAAATTTGGCTAAGGACTAAAACTTACAATTTTCTGGTATACGGACTAAAGCTTATAATGGGGTCAAAATTGGGACCAAATGAATAGTTTAACCAAATCCTTTTAAAACTTATCAGAATACATTTATATCTTGTCACCATTGCTCCTTCACTTCCTCAGGGATCTCTACTCAAAGTGTGTCAATTCAAATCTTCTAAAAGCTTCCCTAGCTTCACGTGGTAATAGCTTCTCTTTAATCTTCAATTATGATATTAGCTGTTATGTGGCTTTTGATTGAACCAGTGGTTTATTGTTTGACTTTGATTGAATAAATTATAAATTTCTCCATAAACACTTATAGGAGAAGAAAATAAGACTAAAGAAAGCATTGAGATGGAACAGAAAGTGGATGTATGAGTATAATTATTGTTTTGACAATTTGTTTATGAACTTGAAACATGTCATTTTGTGACCTTTTATTTCTTGGTAAAACTTATCTAGTTTGTTAACTAGTATTTGGAAGTGTGTGTATTTGATCTGTGGAGCAGAGTTTTGTGAATAATATTAGTTGTAATATACAATTAGGAGTATTAGTTATGGTTTTGTACCATCACATTATGACAGACAACACCACACAATTGTTCATTGTTAGCACTGGATTGATACCCCCAATTATAGAACTAGATTGATAGTTCAAACTGATCAAAAGCTAAAATAGATGCTTCATATGCACAATTATTAGCTTGTGAGTGTGAAAGTAATCATATGATGAAATTAATTAAGTTTGGTTAGCTCCCCATATATATCAAAGAAATTAATTAAGTTTCTTTATTTTTTTGCTATTATGGACTTGAATTTGAAAGCACCTTCTTGGGATTTGGTGGATGTGGATAAGGCAACCTTACAACAACATAGAGGAGCAAAACCAATTTCAAGTTTATAGAATGAAAGGGGAGTTTTCTGTTGACTTGAAGCTTGGTCATCATGGGGGGAATTCTAGCACTATATATCTTGTTTAATTGCCTTTTTTTTACCATTGTAATTAGCATCACAAAATGTTATAGATGTTATATTTTATCTTATGTATATTGTTGTTAGTGAAACTTTGAGATTAATCTTGTTAATGAAATGACATTTATTTTTATGTACATCGTATGGTCCGTTAATATTGATCATATCATCGCGGCTATTATTATGTACGCGTAAAAAAATTTGGAAAAAATAATACAAAAAAATAGAAACTACGTCGGTTATCAACCAATAACCGTCTTAGAAAGTAGTTTTTTAAGACGATTGTTAAAGCACAATCGTCTTAAAAAGCTACATTCTAAGACGGTTGTTACGTAACAACCGTCTTAAAAAGACACATTCTAAGACGGTTGTTACGTAATAACCGTCTTAGAATGACACATTTTAAGACAGTTGTTACTTAACAACCGTCTTAGAATGTAGCTTTTTAAGACGGTTGTTACGTAACAACCGTCTTAGAATGTGCTTTTCTAAGACGGTTGTGCTCTAACAATCGTCTTAGAATGTGCTTTTCTAAGACGGTTGTGCTCTAATAATCGTCTTAAAAAACTACTTTCTAAGACGGTTGTCAACCGACGTAAAAAATGTATTGTTTCAACGACACCTATAACAACGACGGTTATCGAACCGACGTAAAAAAGGGTTAACAACCGACATAAAAATGGGTTTTTGTAATGATAATATTAAAAAGTATAAGTTTTTTTATTCATTTTTATAATATTACAGTATTTGTTTAGTATTAATAAAATGTGCACTTTTGTCTGTCATACATTAAAGTTATATATAATATATTTTTATCTATACATCAAACAAACTGATTGTATCTTAATGATTCTCAAGTTTGTTTTAAAATAAGGAGTATTGGCATATTTAGTGATTCTCGTGTGACAGACTGCATCCTACATATTTCAGTATTTAGCAGATTTGGTTCGGGTTCTTCTTCTCAATTAGAGCCTCCATTTCTTGTATTCATGTGTTTTTAGAAGAAGCAAAATCATGGCGAATTCATCTTCACTCAATTCAAGTTTTCTTTTTATCCATGATTTCCTTTCTTTGGCATTGTTGGTTTATGCCTCTTTTGTAGCTTTTGTTGGTTTTAGTTAGTTTGGACTTCTAACCAACTTATTTATAGAAGAAAAATAAAATAAGGGTGGAACCTTGAATTCAAACCTCACATCGAACATTTTTTTTTTCATTTTCTAAACCACACATTTCTTACCACATTAGCATCATGTTATTAGTCACAACACGTCAGTGTTAGACAACTGTGTTAGCACCACTTACACCCCTCATCAGCGTTACAATATATGGCCATATCATCTTATGTCAATAAAAAAAAATAAAATTGATAGCACACGGAAGGAGTTGATTGACACTTGGAAAAAATTTGGAAATCCAATTTGCACAATTGAAAATAGGAGACTCAAAGTTGTACGATGGCAATAGTTAGGGAAATGGTTAAATAGGTGGTAAAAATAAGTGAAATGAAAAAGAAAATAAATTGGTTTAATTTTATTTTTGGTGTCTTAACAAATTAAGTTCATCTTGACACCTTCAAACAATCGAAATTCAACCATATTTTGAATTATATATCTTAAGAGAAATTCTGACTTTCGGAAGTTAACTTGGGTAATTCCTACAACTTTGTATACAAATAATACATAGAAGATCTAATGTCTTGAAAGATTCACATTTTACAAGATTTTCATAGACTTTCAATGAGTATAAAAAAAAAATTATATCATCAACCAATTAAATCATTTTTATATAACTTTTAAAAAATTAGTTATCAAAGGAAACAAACTTACAATACATAATGATTTTTGATTGAATGATAGTATAAAAGAACTTTAAACTATTGGTGTATATACTATTTTCTTTTTATCAAACTTGTAGTCATCTTTTATCAAAAGAAAATTCTTTCTTGTGTTCAATATCAATCTCGTGTTGATTCGGACCTGAACCCACATGGGTTGAGTTGGGCTCATTGACATTTTGTGGTGGATCATGATCCAGGTAACCCATTTCCATTTCATGGTGATGAATAAAACTAGAAGAAGAAGCATTGACCTTGGACTTATGGTGATGTGAGATGGAGGATGGGGGTGAATCAATCTCATAGGGATGATGGGCCTCTGAGTCAGATCTTATTGGAGATGTGGGATAGGTGAACATTTCACTATGGCAGTGGCGTAGGAGATTGGCTTGAGACTTAGGTTGATTTGGGGTTGAGGGTGCAGATGTTGGGGTTTGCGATTGCAATCCACGATTTTGTTTTACATGCTTCTTCGCCGTGTGGTGCCAATTCCTTAGAGCTCTGGCTACTCTTTCATTGAATATGGTTGGTTTCATTGTTGACCCCATCTGTCATCACCCACAACCAATCAAATTTTGTTCATTCTTAATTTCCATTTGAGAAATTCTAAATTTAAAAAGGATTTTTTTTCAATAACTATTAGCTTGGGATTAGTAGGTATCACATGAAATTGTTAAAAATAAAAAGTTAGTTTATACATGTTAACTTATAAGTTAAAAGAAAATATAAAAAAATGCAGATTTTTTTAAAAGAACATGAACTATATGAGTTTATTTAAACTTGAAAAAATAATTTTAAAATTTTTTTTAAGAAACATATAGGATTTATTTCTTAAAATAGATAAAAAATTATTTTTTTAAATAGAAGTAGTTTAGATAAATATATTAAAAAATAAAATTATTTATTTTATTAAATAAACGTTTATTTCAATAAAAATAAACTTAAACAAACTGATTCTATATCATGCGAAGTGTTGGTTTTATCTAAATTTTTTGCATTATTTGCAAACATAAATTAACATATATGATTAAATTATTAATTTTTGTAATAATTGTTTTGAAATGTATGTATGAAATCATTTTAAATTCATTCAATAAAAATTTCGAAATTTTATAGTGATAGTTATTAAACGCTGTATATGATTACTTTGATGAATAAAAATGAAATTTTTATAATAAAAAATTGAAAAGAAAAGATTAAATAAACAACACGTTATTTGTGGAATGAATTGATGTTAATTAAATACCTGTGTCACGAGAGCATAGAGAGGAAGAGTTACGTAGCTGCAAAGGAATTGAACGAGGACCCTGCCACATCATCCACGTTAATTTTATACAATTAATTAGCTTGAGACTAATATTGGAAAAGCTTTAGTATGAGTTAAAATAAATATGGATCTAGAAAATGGGACAAACCCCATTGTGACTTTGATCACCGCATCCTCCGTTTGGGAATGGAAACAGGATTTTATCCCAAATTGAAGCTGAAAAAAAGAAAAAGCTCCCCCATTCATTTCATAAGTACTTAACTCAATAAAAAAAACAAGAGTGTCATTCATAATGGATAGAAAATGAGAATAGAAATATAGTAATGGCAATTTATTCAGATTACAATTGCACTGATCACAAGTCTTAATCGTGTAGAAATATAATAATGGCATTTATGTATTTTCCTGTAGAAAATTCGTTTTCATTAACCAGAGTATTAGCAATACCGAAATTTATTTTGCGGCACTTACCGCAGTCCATGAAAAGTAGGCAAGCTGAAAAGCATTCTGTACGTTCCAATGAGCACGCCAGAAAAGAGACATGTAAGACTTAGTAACTAAATTAACAATTTATATTGATTGATGTTATTGCTATTAAAAAGTGGTATAAACACATGCCTGAAAGAGCACGAAATTAATGAGGTAGAGAGTAAGTCGAGGTTTGTTAAACCAGAAAAGGTCATCACCAGGTTGCACCAGTGGCACACCCTTTACAACCTCTCCTCGTTGTTGAATTCTTTGACCCATCTTTGTTATTATCACTTGCAGCTTGGCTCCAACTAATAGAACAATCTACATTTTGGGGACATTAATTATAATTATAATTATAAAAAAGAAATATATCATTAATTAAGCTAAGGCATTGCGTGTGCTTACGATCAAAGGAGCAAATGGTAGCCAATAATAAGAGTACCAGCCTGTCCATATACAAATAATGTACCGAAATGTAAGTATTTATACTTTTAATTAATAATCAATTAAAATTGATTTAGCTTAGTGAATTATTATCAGATGTACTCGCTTACCATCAGTGTGAACCAGGAGAAAAAGCACTGTGATGAACCAGATTGGAGTACTAAAAAATTAGAAAGAGAGCAGTTGATTATTCTATAATTATGTAAATCAAACTCTGACATATAGATGTTATTTTAAAAAGATGGTTGCTATTATATATATATATATATATATATATATATATATATATATATATGTAACAAAAGAAACCCGAAAAGACATAGATAGCACGAATTTTGCGAAAAACCTGATTTCAACGACCACTTTGAAGTCCTCTTCCAAAGATCTTTTGATATATTGCCGAAAGTCGAATTTCGGGTGGCTATGAGGCCCCAAATGTGCCTAAAACCAATTAAAGTTATATCGGACATTTCAAAGAGTTTATACTTAATTCATTTGGACCATTGAAATTAATTTATAAGTTCTTGGGGGAGTAAATTAATATAATTTGTTTATTACAAAACAAAATTTATTTGGGCATGTTGATTTAGTGGGTGAAAATAATTTACACAAAACATAAAGTTAAATTGGAAATAAATTTTATTCTAAAAAGAAAAGTGACATACCAACAAAGTATCAATGAATAATTACAGAACGATAATTAAAATTGGTAATGGTGTAATGTGATTACCATCATAAATCCATGCCTCAGGGTCAAGTAATCTACTTTAGGAACTGACCGTACAAACTGCCTGAAGAAACAAACCTGTATATTGCAATAAAGTAAAGCAAAGAAGTGATTCTTACGTAAAGAAAATAAAATAAGAAAAAAGTAAAAAAAACAAAATCGATGATGAGGAAAATTAGGTCAATTTATTACAAATTAAAAAAAAGTGATTCTTATGTAAATAATTTAGTAATTTTCTTCTATTGTATTGTTATATACAAGCAAAATGCTAAGAATACCATTAGTATGGAAAAAACTTAAAATCTTATATAAACTATCTAAACTTTTTGTCGGTTTATTCTAGTGCATTGCTTTCAATTAATTTTTTTCTGAAAAGTAATGTATTATCACAATTAGTAGTCATAAAACAAACTCTCGAGACATAGTAATTACTGAAGTTTGTTTTACTCTTTCAACAAAGTTCTCGAGATATAGAAATTATTAAAGTGAGTTTTGTTTGTTTTAACAAAATTTTCTTCATATGCACGGTCTTGAGAATCGAACAATATACTTAAGGAACTTCACAATCTTCCAACTGTGTTGGATCTTGTTGGTGATTGCTTTCAACTTTAAACATGAACTAATATGCACTAGCTAGTAGTTACATACTACAAAGCTTCATATATATATATATATATATATATATATATATATATATAGAGAGAGAGAGAGAGAGAGAGAGAGAGAGAGAGAGAGAGAGATGAGATTGATATTTTTTATAGACACACGTATCAGAAAAAGAAAAGACTGGCATATAAGTATCGGGCATGCTTACAATCCAAAGGAGGATAGGATTTTGGGCCCAGAAACTCAGGTGTCTTCTCCCAAATGATGTTTCTCTCGCAAATCTAAATCGTTCAGGATCTGTGATAAAAACACATGCACAATATTGCACCTATTAATGTGAGTTTTTCAACGTAATATAAATTATTTTGTTTTAGAATATTGTTGTAAATTAAGAAATATTTAATTAATATAAATTATTATTATATTTTAATTAAAATATCTTTATTATTAATTAATGGTAGATAAGGGAAGAAAAAAAAGATATAAATAAAAGAGACATACATAATTATTAAGGAAGGAAATAATTAACAAAAGGTTTTTATCTAATTCTTAATTTTTTAAAACAATTAGCATGTTAACCTGTGCACTCGAACTGCTTATTTGGTCTTTAACACATGCTAAAAAGACTTATCAATATATATAATATAAATATAAATTGATATATATATATATATATATAATATAATTCATTATGCCTTTAAAAGAAATATATAATTCATTACTATTATATCAATGAAAGGTGATGAGTGACTTGTTTAATACATCTCCCATTTTGAGAAAGGAAATTGAACATATATTAACCGTTGGATTGATAATTTAGATTAAAAAAATATTCATGAATGGCAAAGATGAACGTTTGAAAAGTCTTTATTATTAGCTAATGGTAGTTAGGAGAGAGAAAGAAAAGTACTATTGATAAAGGAGAAAGATGATAAGTACGTGAAAAGAGGATTGATACTTAATAGGAGACATATATAGTTAGTTTTTTGAAGTCAGACAAATATAATTACTTAAGTGAGGATATATATAATTGCAGTATAAAAAAGTGAGGATAGAATTAAAGAAAAAAAATTAACTTACGTACAGTATTAAATTTTAAAACAATAAATTTTTTGAAGCAAAAGAGGAAGTTTAAGACATGAATATTTTTGAAATAGACGGAGTATATATATATATTGGCATATGCAGACTACAAACCGTGTGAAAATTGGTACTGTGCTGTCTTGGTTTCCTCTTCCCATCGTTTCCACCTTCTCATCTATTGTCGCAATTAATTCAAGAAAATAAGTAACTCGATCAGAGATGTATCCAAAGGGAAAGAGGTAGACAAATTGTTCAAAGTAAATGTACATATATTTTCTTAATTACCTTTGCTCTACCCAGAGCTAGAGTGAGTATGCAGTAAAGGACATGAAAGACTGCCAGCACGAAGATAAATATATGGAGTTGATGAATACCCTCGGATGAGACAAACGGGACTTTACCCTACGCATTTTAACAATAAAACCACATTAGATATGACCCCACTTAGTTAGGTTTCTACTTTCAAGTGATAAATAAATGGGTTTTTTAGGATATGGATAAATAAATAAAATTGAAGTAGTAATTATATATTGAGCATTTCTTGCGCGGGTTTCGATTAATTTAATTAGCTGGATTTAAAAATAGAATAAATCATAATATTTAAAGAAAACATGTATATTAACAGAATAAAATTTTAAAACAATTAAAATTGACAAGTTTTAAATGAAAGTATAAAAACTAAGTCACTTTAAAATACAAACTTGCCGTGGTTTCTTCAAAATACGGTGTTCATAGAATTCTAGAATAGATTTTCTTTTTCTTCTTTTTATTTCTATATTACTTCATTTTTCAATCATCATTATTATTCTGTTCTTACGAGTCCCTTTAAGCTTTGACATGCATTCACACGCATGGCGGATTCTTTTTTAAACCAAAAATTTAAAAAATGGTATAGAACTCAAAACATTATTATTATTGCTGGAAATTCTACCCCTGTATTTACGGCAAAGAAAAATGATCATTCCTTTGCTTAGTTACTTGGAAATTTCCCGTGAATGCATTTCTACTTAGGAAATTAACTCGTACATGGAGAAGTCAATATCGCACTAAAATTATATGAGGTAGGCTAACCTACTTTTTAAATATTTTTATTTATTGTTTGATAAAATCTTATGTTCGTTCCATTCACAAAGAATGGGCTCAAGTTAATGACATTAGTTTTAAATTTACCTTATAATTAAAGAATATTAAAAAAATGTATTATTCATTCTTTTAACAAAGTTTATAGAAATATGTTGTTTTTAATGTCTATCACTATATGTACTTCATATTTTAAACTACTACACTCTTTAATTCTTTTCAAAAGTACGTACCCTATAAAGGCAAGTCATTCTTTTATTTGTTTGAGGTGAATTCGGTATTTAAAAAATACTTTAAGCTCTCATTAATTTGAATCGAGTAAAATATTTAGGGAGAAGTATTTTTATCTTATCATAATAGTTTAACAAAAAATTATAGTGTAATGATTAGCATACGCGCCAATTTGTGCTATATTAGTACATGCAGGTGAAAGTATGAGAGAAATAAAAAAAAAATGAAAGAGAATAAATTATATGATAAGCAATTTGATAGGAAAAGAAAAGAGAATAAGAAGAAAATAAAAACAAGATAAAAGAGAAAGAAAACACAAATTTACGGCAATAAAAGCAAAGACCAATAACTATTGTAACTTATATATATTTTAATAATATTATTTCGTGCTGATTATATGATTTAAATATTTAATTCAGTGCCAGTATAAAACATATATAATACATTGTTTATCCACTTTATTGTTTATATGTTGTTACATGTCAAAAGAAATTATAATTATACCATAATTACTTAAACTTTTTTAATATATATAATAACATATAACGTAAGACAAAAATAATTATCATTAATCAACTCAAATGCATGCATACATACATACCGGGGGACAGTTGTCACCACCTCCGGCCGCCAAAATACGACGGTGATTTTCGTTATCGGAATCGAGAAAAGCCGCTAGTAATCTCCGACCATTGGTTTGGTGCTCTGATTCTTGCTTCTTCTTATAATATTTTTTTGGACAGGGGTGAAATGTCCCCGCAACCTTTTCTGATATACATATCCTCGATATTAGACCTTGTCCTACCGTTAGGAGCAACGATATGAACCCCAATAGCATAAGCTCTGCATGCATGTAACCCAACTATCAATTAAGTTAATTATTTTTCACTAAGCTTGATTTAATGTCACATAAACAACTTTATTAATTAAATGGTTCAGACTCACACACCTGATTTGATCTTTTCAAGTGCCTCGCATAGAGCTCTTTTGTGCTTCTTCTTCAACCACTATTTTCGCATGAACACATAGACAATATTGATAATCAAAATTAATTACTTACACATGTAATTAATATACGTGTATGTATATATACCTTTCCTATGAGATGCAGGATGTGCTCGATCAAGATAGATATGGAGAGCAAAACGAAGCAAACAACGGCCACAGCCCATGTCGGTGTTTCCTCTAAGGTTTTTCCTCCCATGCTTGCTTTCTTCTTAATTGAGTTGCTAGAAATATCATATACGTACCTTCTTTCTTTCTTTTTTCTTTTTTCCTTTTTTGTTGTTCCCCAGAATTAATCTAAGAATATAAATAGATAGCAGATGATGTGAGTAGGGAGAGGGACCAAGTAAGCATAGCTAGCTCCCCGATACTGAACGGAGAAATCTATATGCTCTAGTAGTGGGGGAAACTGGGAGTGAGAGATACGTTCAAGGAAGGTTATTTCACTGTTTATTACACTTTTAAGAATGTTAAAAATAAAATAATATAGCGTAATTTTATTGTTTATGACTTTGACGTATATACAAATTAAAAAGCAAGAGATTTGCCTCACTTGGACTTTGACGCATAACGTTTTATTTGTTTTATTTTATTTTTCACTTCTAACTAATATTTTATATAACTTTACTATTCTATTTTAATTTTTATTTAAGATTATTTGTTAATAATTATTTTATTTTATTTTTAGTTTAATTTAATTTAATATTTATTCATTAAGTTTATTTATTTTATTTATTGTGTTAACTTTTTTGAAAAAAATGCCACATAAACTAACTACATTCATGTAGTAATTTTTTTAAAAAAATCACACGTGACATGACACGTGGAACATAGTCTAATTTTAACAAATAAAATAAACATGTGACACTAAAAGTTACCATTTGACTTGACAATTCTGATACAACGTGCGTGTGAATGTGATAGAAACAACCCTATTTAATAAAATGCTTCAAAATAACTTCTTTAAAAATTCAAATGAGGTAGGCTAACCCACTTTTTAAATGAGACTTATCAGTATATGCAGGTGAAAGTAAGAGAGAAATAAAAAAAAAAGGGAGAATAAATGATATGATAAGTAATTTGATAGGAAAAGAAAATAAGAAAAAAAAAAAAAGAAAGAGAGCACACAAAATAACTTCTTTCTAACAATTTATTTTTAGTTTTACATCAATTTATTATGTGAATGAGAGGAGCCAAATCTTAAAATTAATTATGGTCAAGATGACTCACAAATTTTGATAAAAAAATAAAAATCACTATATATCCTAATAAAACCATTAGGAGTCAAATCCTGATCGTTTTTTAGTTGGCGTCTAAGCAACTTCTTATTTATTGCAAGATCTTGTCAAATAAAGTTCAAAGATATTATATAATAATAATATATTTAAGTTAATTTCAATTTAAAATATACAAGTAAGAAGATCAACAAATAAATGATATCCATATATAAAAATCAATTAAATTATCTTTGATGTAAAAATTATTTTAATGTTAAAATATTTATTATTTTAGTAGTTTTAATTTGTTTTAAATTATTCCTTATTTTAAAAACTAAGAAGATACTATCCAATTATTTTTTACTATTATCATTTTTTTCTAAGAAAATATGAAAGAGTAAAATGGGATGGTGATATATATGGGCAGATGAAATTATATTATTATATTTTGAAATTTTGAATATTTAATATTTATTTATTATTTAATGACCCAATTATTTGAAAGATGCATTTTTTCTTTACTTTTTGTATTTTATTTTTAACATTTTGATTTGATGATTAGACTCTAGTGATTATTGACTTGAATACTAGTGGTGTTATTTGAAAAGAAAAATAGTTAGATATTTTTTTAAATCCTCCAATTAATTAGAGACAAGAAATTATGACTAATTCAAAGTTTGATCAAAAGATAAATATAATCTGATCAATAATTATTTTCATTAAAAATCAAACTCGAATATTATTTAAATAATTTAATCTTAATTTTAATACATTAATCATTTATATTTCTTCATTTGGTCAACAGCTGGTATATATAAGTCTAAGTAAAATTTTCTATCTATGAAATTAATGGAATGACGTGCAGACTTGGCTACTGCACAATCTTCCAATTCGAGGTACTGATGCTGGATGACCAAGCGTCTTTGGAGCAGTCTTTGGAGATGCTTTGGAGGCGAATAAATTAACTAAGAAGCTAATTATTTTCAAGGGCACGTCTTGTTGATATAGCAGCCGAATATATATGTTCTTGTGTTCTAGATTGTGCCTTGGATATATACATATTTGTTCAATGGTCTAAGCAAAACATTGTCTTGCATGGAGTTAATCTTGCGTTAGTCATGACTTTACTAAAATCCTAGTCGCATCCTACATATATCCTTTATTAGAGAATCGGATAGGATTTCATGACTGACAAAATTTTATTTCTAAGTAGCTACATATTTAAAATTTGAAATCAAAATTACTGATTAAGTTAAAATATGTACTAATAAATGATCTGCACATTCAATAATAAATACATTGATTCTCAAGTTTTGTGGTCAAGTCAAACTTTTAAATTATCGATGCCTAATTAAATACCCACCCTTGTTACCGGTTGCCCTCTTCATCAGAACAATATTCAAGCAACAGAAATCTTAAATATTCAGTGTTTTTAGATAATGCATGCAATACGCGCGCCCTTGTTAAAAATATTTGTTGCGTGATTGGCAAGGCGCCCATAGACAAAATTAATAAAACACAAACCTAAACTTCTTAATTAAGTACATATAGTTGCAGAAAAATCACCTAGCTAGCAACAATAAGCTAGGAAAGGAAATCTGGAGGGACGTCATAGATTCTCAACCCTAGTTAAGTGTAGGGGAAAACCTTCTTACTTAGGGTTCATTTGTTATCTAAGATGAGGTTCTTAAACCTTATTTTACTTGCATCATTTAGACAAATCTATTATTTGTAAACACTTATTTTCTGTTTTATTTCATTTTCTTCTTTTCTTTTTCATATTTATTGTTTTTTTTTTTTTACTTTTTCTCTCTTCCATTTCTTTTTACCTTTTTTTTTGTTACACTTCACACGTACGTTCATGTCCCATGATGTGCTTACCATTTCTCAAAAAGAAAAACGAGAGAGTGCATAGCCACCAAGCTCCAAGCTACATCCCTTCTTCCATTAAGCTACATATTTTGGTCCCCTTTTTTCTGGTAATTAAGAAATGGTTTCTTGTTGAATGTTGAAGACTATGAATGTTTAATTAGTTTGCCAACTTTGACTCTAACAATGAAACTAGTTAAGGGGCGTACCTTAAGTGAAAAACCTGTAAATTAAGCAACTCGTGTTAGCTAGAGTACTTTTTTTATGTAAGTAATACTAGTAACAACCAGTGATCGAAGACATATATGTAGTAGACCTTTTCCCTTAATTTGTAACGTGATTAAATTGTATTCACTGTTTTTCTTTGTTATCAGATTGCAATTCTTTCCTTAGTTATTACATTTAGAATTTCTTACATGATCCGAAACTATAGTAATCTTCAGTAATCTTTACATGATGTACAGTTAAATTTTATTGATATTTTTGGTAAATTAATTTTTTTTTACTCTATATCCTATAGAGATTAATTACTAAATTAATAAATATGTGGTAGTCCAAATATGTAATGATTTCTCTCTAATTACGTAGGAATGAACTTTCTCGACACTATGGTCTAAATTAAAATTAATGATAGTTACGGTGCTCCGCAATGACGAAAATGCCACAATGTCGAAATTAATCCAAGTATTCATTTTCTTTCGGGATCTTCTAGGAAACAATTTAGAAAGGAATGTGTCGCTGCAACCAAGTGCAATAATTAAGATGATAACTACTTGTACAAATAAAAAGGGCACAGAACTGATCAACGTATTCTCATGGACATTAAAATCTTGCTAGGCGTACTATTCTACTTGTTGCGATCGATAATGACTTCATTCGGATCATATAGTTAATAATTACGTACGCAGTGAGGTTTTGCTTTCTATACATTATACAAGGCATAGTTGACTGTGCCTGTTCCTATATAGATTCCATGGCTCAATTTTTATGAGGTTTAAACCATGGCTAATTTGGTGTAATGCTGCAACTCTATTGTTTATTTGCCTAATTAAATATTATAAAATACTCAAAAAGTATAAAAAAAATATCCTGAAACATACAAGCTATTTTTTTATTCATAATTTTTTATTAAATTTTTATATTAAATATATTAATTTTATTGCTATTAATTATAAGAAGGTTAACTAACTTATTTAAAATCTTTTTCAAAAATATATAATTTTGTATTTGCTAAATTCCATTGATATCTTACATAAAAAAAATCTATAAATAGAATGGCAAAAATTAAAAAATAATACAATTTAATTATTTAATTGGGAAAATGGTGCAATTTTGGCAATATTTGGCAATTTGGGGTCACCAAACATGCCCTGCCTAGGCGTGTTTAAACACACCCAAGCTAGGCGTGTTCAAACACGCCCTGGCAAGGTTTGTTTGGCCCCATTTGCTTATATATACCCGCTGAAAGTGACATTTGAGGATTCGCGCCTTCTCTCTATAATTAGGTCTGCCTTCTCTCTAGATTTTGGGTGCTGATTTGTCTGAAGCGAAGTCCTGCCGAATTTGAAGCCCTGTCAACTAGTAAGTCCATTTAACTTATTGTACTTTGTATTTAGTTTGTTGTATTTTTAAATTAAAAAATTGCTAAATCATTCCTGAAAATGACATCGTAACATACAGATTAACAACAAACCTTAACACAAATTAACATCTTTCTAATAAAGAAAAATTCTCAGTTCATACCGACTACAAGTGAAGCAATGACATCAACATCAAGTTGTCTATGATCCTGTGATAGACGGTCGTTGAGGCAATTGTGTTTTCCACCCCATCTTGAAACCACCCACTTCTCACCGTACACTGGTTTCATCACCCTAACCCTCCAAGGGCAACCATCCTTGTGAGCAACACACTTCATTTCAAACCTGTCAGACTTGTTCTCAACCACAAATGCTTCTTGATGCTCCCTCATTAGGTTCCGCTTAACGGTCATTTGTGCCTCTTTTTTCGATGGGAATTCCTGTTCAACATACAAATCATCCCCTATTTGTCAGGGACCTTGGACTGAACCTGATCCTGAAGCTGAACCGCTAAAGGAATCTTCTTCGCTTGGGTGATTCCAATCGATATATGTGTAATGTGGAATTCCGTCCCAAAAAGGAATAACCGCACCGCCTTTAAATACAAGACACATGAATAAGCATGGGTTTGCAAACTAAAACGCTATAATATATAGATGAACAACTATTATACGAAATCACTTAGGGTTTAAGTAATGTAAATTACCTTCAACAGGTTGTTCTGATTGTGTCGGTCCAACACCCGCACGGTACCGCATTTCAGACGACCCCACACCAGTGTGTCGCTGGAATGCATTCGCATCCACACCAGCATCTTCATCATTATCGGACGCACTGGCATTCTCCTGAAGAAGACGATCTTCAATCGCTATATTTTCATCATCATCATCTTCATCGTCATCCATAACCCAAGTTGGGTCATGTGAATCTTCCTGAGACATGTTTGCACCAACAACATCATATGATGGTGCAGCATCATATTCAAATGATGGTGCAATATGTGCAGAATTACAACCAACTGACCTCCTGGGTAAAACAGCTTCCTGAACTACGGTGTAATCCACATACAATTCTAAAAATTTCTTCCGTGCTTGATTAAAAAATTCTTCAATGACCATTTCCAATTCTTCATCATCCTGTATTGGAAACCCCATGTATTCATCTTGCTGCCATATTCTTGCCGTCAACAATGTGATACAAGTGTTTCCGTCCACACCCAATTTTGGATGTATCTTCTTATGCAAATCACTCAATGTTGCATTTCGGTTAATTCGTGTCATCCTTTGCTCCCTTTCGAAGACAACACCTCTTCCCCCTTGAATTTTCCTTCCATTGAAAAAAAACAATACGAACAACCTCCGCATGACTTGAACTCATTTCCTACAATCAACATAAATAAACGTCAGAAACACAAACCCTGCATACTAAACAAACCCTAACACACATAAACGCGCGTCCTAAACCCTATCCCACCTATCAACACACCCTAAACCGTAGCCCATATATCCACACACCCTAACAAATGAACATTAACACAATAAAACGTAAAAATAAATCGAATTCCGTAAACCATACCTCTTTAACCCAAAGTCGACAATCTAACACTTCTACACATGTAGTTAGTCCCAGTAAATCACCAAATGGTGAAAGAAAGTCAATATTGTCAAAGACACAAAGTCATAAAGAAGTGGTCTTGTTTACACAACAACCTAAACCCTAAGTCCAGTTACGCCAACCCATACACCCTAACCACCACATACGCCTTAAACCCTACCACATATACCCTAAACCCTAGTTGTGTTCCCCCTAACCTAACCCCTCATCACCATATAAACCCTAAACAATTAAGCCGGATACCCTAAACCATAGGTGTGTACCCCAAACCCTAAACCCTATTAAACACACAAAGTCATAAAGAAGTGGTCTTGTTTACACAACAACTTAAACCCTAAGTCCAGTCACGCCAACCCATACACCCTAACCACCACATACGCCTTAAACCTACCACAGATACCGTAAACCCTAGTTGTGTTCCCCTAACCTAACCCCTCATCACCATATAAACCCTAAACACTTAAGCCGGATACCCTAAACCATAGGTGCGTACACCAAACCCTAAACCCTATTCAACACACAAAGTCTAAACCCTTTCGCCGTAACACTTAAACCCCAGGTGTGTACCCCTCAACCCTAAACCCTCAGTCACAACACTTAAACCCTACCCACCCCATAAACCCTAATCACAGTATCAACACTAAACCTAAACCCTAAAACGTCAACACAACACACTATGAATCTAAACCAAATTACGTAACCCTAATCACTAGCCCACACCCTAAACCCTAATCACATCGTAAACCCTAAACTAAATTGGAACAGCTAAAACCCTACTCACTAACCTAATATATATGTTGTTAATAAATTCATATGATCCTAACAATTGTCTAATTTAAAAATACAATAAACTAAATACAAAGCACAATCAGTTAAATGGACTTACTAGTTGACAGTGCTTCAAATTCGGCAGGACTTCGCTTCAGAGGATATCAAGACCCAAGCTTTAGAGAGAAGGCAGAGCGATTTTTAGACAGAAGGCGGAATGGACCAAATGCCATTTTAGGAGCTTTTATAGGGAGCAAGGGACCTCAACACGCCCAGGCTAGGCGTGTTGCAACACGCCCTAGCCAAGCGTGTTAGGCTACCCCAAATTGCCAAATTTTGTTGAAACTGCCCCCTTTTCCCAATTAAATAATTAAATTGTATTATTTTTTAATTTTTGCCTAAATAGTATAGAAACCCGAAAGTAGATAACAATGTGTTGAAATTTAAAGAAAAGGAAAACGGCGCGTCCCATTTTCAAAATGAAAAGAGTAAAACTGATTAATCTATTTTTCATGAAAGGATATTATATATATAGTTAAGAAAGACAAATAGAATTTAAATAAAAGTAGAGTATAATAGACTTATAGACATGTCACTTTAAAAAAATCATATCATCAATGAAAAAAAAACTTTGATATATGATTTTTAAGATAATTATTATAAAAATAAATAAACATTATACATATTATTTGTTATTAAATAATACTATACCAAAATTTATAGTACTGTTAATGTACATACTATTGATTCATAAAAATAATGTAACATAAACAATACTTATAATCTGTATAGATCTATATTTGTTTTTCTTGAATATGTATAGATCGATATTTTACATATACATGTTTAGCATGTAAATTTTCTATTGTTATATTATTTGTAATGATAATTATTAATAAATCTCAATATAATATATTTTTTTCTCTTAAAATATATCTTCCAAGACTTACATTTACACATGGACAATTAAATATTACTTGTTTCTAAGATTGCATTCTAGATAAGTACTAAACTTTTTTACTAAGTCCTGCATCACAGGGATAAGAAACTAGTAGATATTTGTATTACTACTACAAATAGTGTTTTTGTCAGTTATTTAACCCATAAGAAACTAGTAGATATTTGTATCACTACTACCAATAGTGTTTTAGTCAGTTGTTTAACCCATTTAACAATGGTTCAAAAAATCTTCTTTGAAGTTGGTGTTACGGAAAATGTTGACTTTCCACGACGATTCTTAAATCGTCTTAGAAGGTTCGATTTCTAAGACGATTTTTTAAATAACCGTCTTATAATGTCTTTTTTTAAAATAAAAATCGTCTTAGAATGTAGGCTTTCTAAGACGATTTTGTAATAACCATCTTAGAATGTATTTTTAAAAAAAAATTGGATTTTAAGTCGATTTTCTGCAAAAACCGTTTTAGAATATAGACTTTCTAAGACGGTTTTCAGATAACCGTCTTAGAATGTGTTTTTTTTAAAAAAATAAAATTAAGAATTCTAAGATGGTTTTTCACATAACTGTTTTAGAATGTGTTTTAAAAATAAATTGGCAACAGCTTTTATCCCTTCGGATTGAAGCAAAGCATTCACATTGATAGTATTTATTGGTTGGAAATTAAGAACAATAAATATAGCTCAGTGTAATGAACAAAACTAAATAAGCTTCAGAATTTTGATTTTACATTGAAGAAATGTTATTAGAGTTACAAGAAAAAGGTAATTGTTTCAAATAGGTTTATTTAAATGAATACCATTAGAATGGCAGTCCAAGTATCCAATTAATAAGACATCACGTGCTTCCCAGCTCCAAGTCTCCTCTTCTGTGTTAGTCATGGGGACTTTAATTACTTCAGACATCAACATTGACAAAAAAAGAAGTGATTGCACATAATTTAGTATCTCATCAAGCATTACAGCTTTACAAGTTATCTAATGAACTATACTTTTAGAAATGACCACACCTTAAAAGAAAACATAAAAATTGAACTATCATACTTCTAAAGTCAAACAGAGGAAAAGCAAGAGCAAAAATTTTACTTTCAAAATAAACTTATGGACAACAATTTGGAGCAAAGCCAGATCACCATTTTTTTAGTACTGATCATTATTCTTTTCAACATTTCTATCTATGGACTCAACAAGTAGCTTTTCCATGTTCCACAAAATAAGATACAATAAGTGATACATTGATGAATGAAGAGGACAAAATTATTTTAATTGAATGACTTCTCAAGGATAATATATCTTACTTGGTTAGCAATTGGTGCAGGTGATTCTAATGCTCTTGCATCAAATCTTCTGTTATTTATAGCAAGTTTAGTCAGCTTAGGTATGTAAAATCTTGTCCCTTTGAGTTGAATATTATTGTGAAATACCACTGCAGAAGACAAATATGAGAAAAATATCACAAGAACCTTGCTTTCACAATTTTTAATCAAATTAAGAAATTCTCTCCCAAATATGAAAAGCAAGTAGAATACATAATTTGCAAATAAGTTTGAGAAAGAGGTTTAAGACAAACAACAGACTTAAGGCAGTAAAAGGAGGGAAACAAGTAGGAAGAGATGTTTCATTAATTACAAGGACTCAATTTGCAAAGAAGTTGTTGTAGGTTTATACACCAGAAAAAAAGTTTGAGTTAAAGCTTTTTAAAAATGAAAATTTTATCAGTTTTTTTTTTCCAAAGTTCATTATCATTGATTGTCACAATACCATATAATGAAACTTGTGACACTCAATTACCTAAAAATCAGATAGAGAAACACCCATATGACTTAGGTTTACTTAAATTATCGGGGGCCCATAGAATGAAGAAAATACCACCATCAACTCACACCGAGCAAGGCTGCAATTGCAACATTATTTCCTTTCCTGCAATTAATTATTCTGCTTCTGTTCACTCTCTAATAAGCAGCTAACAAGGTATTTAACATCTATAATATAGATGCTATACATTTTCTTTTTAGCATATCATTAAGAATGTTTCCAACCAAAAAACGATAATGATAGTAAAGAGACCGACTAAGCAAGCACAAGCTCACCTCCTACAATAAATATTGCTTGTGGTTACTATGTTATAATCTACAATAGAAACCCACAAAAAGAAAAAGCATGAAAGTAATTTTTATATAGGACTAGAGATACTATTAAACAGGCATGACCCGAAGAATGACGCCACAAAAATTATATTCTAGAAAATACATGCATATGATTCATTTTGTTTTTGCGAACTGCTTTTGTTTCTTGGAGCTTGTATCATATTAAAAGTGAATTTTGAGTGAGATGTCTTCCAGAACAATGATCAACGAACCTACTGCGGGATAATGACAGTTTCATTCAAATACAAGGGATAAATTACATACATGTACACATCTTGCCTGTTTGCAATGATCAACGAACCAGTCATAGATGAAACTACCTTTAGACCAATGAGAAGCCCATTTCCCTTCTGGTAAACTTTGGCAAATAACCTCCAACTCTGTTAACGAATACAGCAGGATATGTTCCCAACAAAAGTGGTTCCATGAACCTTGAATAAACATTCCCAAGACAAGTTACATTTGATTATGTCACCACAAAATATTAAAAGATTGCTAGTTGCTTGGTATTCATTTTGTTAACTTGGAGAATGGGAGAATGATAAGCTGTTAAATTTATTTGTTGCAATTTCCACTTGATTCGTTAAGATACAGATAAATTTAGAAAATTCTCAAACTTTTTTATTTTTCCTCCCCTCCCCAAGTCTGTTAATAAAAATTTTAAGTATATATTTTTAACTTAAATATATATTTTCAATGAGTTGCCACTTCTAACGATCACTTAACTTTTAATGAGTGACACATGACAATAAAGATAAAAAAATAATAGGTTTATATTTTAGGGATAAAAATGGTAAAAAAAAATTACAGCACACAGTTGCCTTCTTTGACTCCAGCTTGCCTTCTTGATGTAATGTCTACAACCAATAAACATTAGGTTTCCCAAATCTTCCTTGCAATGAAACTCAATCTTCAAGAAAACTCCAAGAAATGGAGAATTCTGCACTTTCACAGAATTTGGGGCTTTTTAAGAGATTTCTAATTTGTAGAAATGGATTGTGGAAGAAGAATAGGAATGAATTGGAATGACACCATGGAATACGAATTTCAATAAGTCTTGCAAGAATCACCACAATAGCAGAGGAGCCATTGATAAGAAACAAGAAGGTTCTTGAATAAGAACAAGAGAGAAACCCTCTCAACAATTTCAGAATTGTATTAATTGAATCCAAAAGTTCCTACAAACAGTTTTGATGTGGTTTATATAGCCCACGAAATTACAAGCTAAATGACCCTAAATGTAAGTAAAATGCAAATTGAAATGAAGCCCAAATGTAGCTTGTAGTGCAAGCTTTGTTCAAAATGACCTTTGGCTTCACAAAATCGCGTTTCTGCATAAACTTCTGGTTTAATCGATTATTTTGACCATGTAATCGATTATTTAACCTAAATAATCGATTACTTGGTTTTGTAATCGATTATTTTGCTATAATCCTTCCTGGAAACAGGTTTAGGACCAAAATAATCGATTAATTCGACATGTAATCGATTAAAATAGAGTGTTTCTTATAAAAAAAATGTCTTGTAATCGATTACAGACACATCGTAATCGATTACAACAGACAATAATCGATTACATACATGTCGTAATCGATTAAAACAAACAGGATTTGCTAAACAGACAACATTTACCTGTGTAATCGATTACAGACATGTTGTAATCGATTAAAATAGACAGCACTTTGTTTTTTACAAGTATTTTGTTGAAATCTCCTAACAAGTGCTGGGATTTATCAATTAAATTGGATTTGAGACATCAAAATCCAGCTCTTGTCATCTTTAGTTAGGTGTGCCTTCTCATATTTGCCCAAACTCATTTGAATGTGATCTTAAAGTGCTTGAGTCCTAGCTCTTGTCATTGGTCCTTTGAAACTAACCAAAGGAAGTGCTTCAAGCTCTCCTTCTAGACCTTTGGCTTGTGCTGGACCTCCATCATCCCCCCCTTCTTGAGAAGAACTTGTCCTCAAGTTTGGTATGTCACTTGTACCTACATCATACAAAGAAAGATCGCAAACATTGAAAGTATTACTCACACCATACTCACTAGGCAAGTCAAGTTTGTAAGCATTGTTGTTGATTCTCTCTAAAATTTTGAAAGGTCCATCTCCTCTAGGTTGGAGTTTGGATTTCCTTTTGTAACCACCGCTTACCCTTTCGTAATTATTTTCGAAAACGGTATTTGTATCTGTTAATTTGTAAAAATTTCGTACTAATAATTTGTATTTTTTTTTCGAAAAACATTAATAACCTAAATCCAATTTCAAGTTAACATGGTTAATTATTTTTCCAAAATAACGTTTAACGCGTAAAGAAATTTATGTGTATTTACCTAGTGTAACCATAGTCCTCGTCTCCATAAATAAATATCACACAATAATAATATACAGTCCATGATGTACAACTCATAAAATGTCCATAGCTCATACAGAAATAGTCCATTATATAGAGTTAAATTTCATCAGAGATAGTAATTCATAGCAGCTACATCTTCTAGCACAATCCACCTTACTGTGTTTCTGCTCGCCCAATTTATTTGGGGTCATCACAGGTGTCAGCCACAAGACACAAAAAGGGTAAGTCATGATAAATTAAATTCAATTATTAACAGAAATATTAAACATGTCAGGATAGATAAAATACAGAGAACCAAATAAAATCATTATTAAAGTTAATCCATCATTTTCATGCATAACAGATAAGAAAATGCATGCTTCTCTTTTTAAATGATGCATGACTGAGATCTCAGCACATCTTAAAATTTGTGGCCACTGTCAGATAACCCCACCCTCACTCAGTGGAACAAACCTATCCATCCCGTCAGGGTAGCCCAGTGTCGCGCAGGAGTCTCACTCACATCCATGTGATCATCATGGTGGAGTGGTTCCCCACTGTTTCAACCACCCCCAAGTTAAAACACGTATGGAACTCAGTTTAGTTATCTGACACTTCTCATCATCTCATCATCCCATGCACATGAAATGCATCACTGGTTTATTTTATATCTTATAATTTATTATTTCATTTTCATCACTTCTCAACATCACAAAATCATCTTTTTTTAGTGTTACAAGGTCATCATCACAGGATCATCAATCTCATCACAACATCACAAGGTCATCATTTCATCATCACAGTCTCATCATAGGGTCATCATCGTCTTATCATAGTGTCCAGGTCATAATATCACAGAGTTCTCAACATAGTCTCACCCTAACACAGGGTTCCATCAAGTCCAAGCATTTTTCTTTCTTAATTTCATCATCAGTCCCTTACTTATTATTTATTAAAGCTTCTGATGATATCACAATTACAAGGTGATACAGTCCATAACTCCAATTAA
>PYAF01002442.1:89639-108490 GCA_007407185.1 Glycine tomentella | reverse complement strand
ACATTTATCAATTGCTCCATACAAAGTTTCCTTCCTTAGCACCTCCAAGACATTCTTTACATGCATCAAATGATCATTTAAATTGGAACTATAAACAAGAATGTCATCAAAGTAGACTACCACAAACTTGCCTATAAAATGTCTAAGAACATGGTTCATAAGTCTCATAAAGGTACTAGGTGCATTAGTCAAACCAAAACGCATAACGAACCATTCATAAAGTCCAAATTTTGTTTTGAAAGTCGTTTTCCATTCATCCACTTCCCTCATCCTTATATGATGATAACCACTCTTAAGATTAATTTTAGAGAAAATAGTAGCACCATGCAATTCATCTAAAAGATCATTGAGTCTAGGGATAGGATGTCTATACCTTATTGTGATATTGTTGATTGCCCTACAATCTATGCACATTCTCCAAGTTCTCTCCTTCTTAGGCACAAGAATAATAGGCATAGCACAAGGACTCATGCTTTCACGGATCCCCTTTTTCAAGGAGCTTCTCCACTTGTGTTTGTATCTCCTTTGCTTCCATTGGTGAAGTCTTATATGTTGGCCTATTTGGAAGTGAACAACCTGGAATCAAGTCAATTTGGTGCTCTATGCCTCTCAAGGGAGGCAAGCCATTAGGAACCTCTTTTGGAAAAACATCTTGATATTCTTCCAAAAGGACTTGCATAGCTTTGGGAAATTTTTCACCTTCCTTTTCAATATGTAAACAAAGAGAGTTAGGAATCATATAATAAAGAGGTTTTTGTGCCAATAACACTCTCTTAACTTGCTTTTCACTCAAGAAGAAACTTTCTTTAATCTCATGAATGTTTTTGTTGTCATTTTCTTTGTCTTTACCTTTTTTCTCACTAGTTTTTCTCTTTTGTAGCTCACTGTTCTTCTCTTTTTTATGTGTAGTATTTTTTTTAATTCCGCAATTCTCTTTTCTTTCATCTTTATTTGATCCTCACACACTTGCCTAGGAGTTAAAGGCCTCAAAATAACTTTCTTGCCTAGGTGCTCAAACTCAAAAGTGTTCTTCATGCCATTGTGTATCACTTTCCTATCATATTGCCATGGCCTACCAAGAAGGATATGACCAGCCTCCATAGGTACAATATCACAAAGAACATTATCATTATAAGCATTAATAGAAAAAGGAATGAACAATTGAGAATTTACCACCACTTCTCCACCTTCACTAAGCCATTGTAGCTTGTATGGCTTTAAATGATTTGTGGTTGGTAAGTGTAATTTCTCCACAAGTCTTGTACTAGCCACATTAGTGCAGCTCCCACCATCAATGATAAGTGAACAAACCTTATCTTTAACCAAGCACCTGGTGTGAAAAATATTTTCTCTTTGATTCTCCTATTTTTCTAGGCAAAAATTGCTCAACATTCTCCTTACCATCAAGAGATCACCCTCTTCAGCATCCACTAGTCTGAGTTCTTTTTCTTCTTCACTTGAAGAACTAATTGAGTCACTTGAAGACTCACTCCTTATGCCTCCATCCTCAAGCAAAATCATAGTCCTCTTGTTGGGACATTGGGAAGCAATGTGTCCCTTACTAAGGCACATAAAACACTTGATATTGCTTGATCCTTTATAAGTTGGCTCCACAATTTTTTTTCCTTGGGTTCTCCACCCTTTCTTCCTTATTTTTCATATGAGCAACCTCCTTTTTAGGCTTGTCTTTCCAACTAGAAGTTGCAGCCCCATTGCTCTTGGAAAAAGAAGTTTTTCTTCTTCTAATTTGTTGCTCCACTTTTTGAGCTTTGTCGACTAACTCCTCAAGTGTTTCATATGATTGTAACTCCATCACATCTTGAATTTCTCTATTCAAGCCAAGAAGAAACCTAGACATTGTTTCTTCTTGGCTCTCCACAATTTCAGCCCTAATGATCATCAATTCCATTTCCTTGTAATAATCATCAACACTCTTGTAACCTTGGAAATGTCTTTGAAGCTTATTGTGGACTTCCTTTGCATAATAAGTGGGGACAAATCTTCCTCTCAAACATGCCTTCAAATCATCACAAGAATTTACTCTTGGCCTCCTTCCTCTCCCTATTTCCATTTGCATTTGCTTCCACCAAGTTAAAGCATAGCCACCAAACTCTATAGTTGCTAGAGTAACTTTCTTGTCTTCTTCAAATTGTTGGCATGAGAAAATTTGTTCTACTTTTATTTCCCACTCAAAGTACTCTTCGGGATCATTATTACCAAGGAATTTTGGCATTTTAATTTTTACTCCACCCAATCCTCCATTCCTCCCTTCTCTTTCTTCTCTTCTAATCCTCTAATCCTCCTCATCTCTATTTTGACTTCTAAGATTGTATCTTCTATTTTCTCTTCTATTATGTTCTCTCCGCACCTCCCTCTCACTCCAATCATCATAATAATTTCTTCCATGAGAGGAAGCATAGTCACTTACCCTCCTATTATTATGAGCCTCTCCATCCATACTACCATTTGGACTACCCCTTCTTTGAGACTTCTTTTGAATCTCTTCAAGCCTTGCATGTACTTCCATTTTGAAGTCTTCCATCTTTTTGGTCAAAGCTTCCATCACCCTAGAAGTCTTAGGTGACAAAGCCTTATTTCCACTTAAACTCATCCTTAAAAAAAATGGTTAGCAAAACACAAGTATATAATGAAATTCTCACCACTCTCTAAGTGTTTGCCACTCTCACTCGTGTTTGCACACTTTCTAGGCTTTTTCTATAATGTTCTCTCTTGCATTTTTCCACTCTTATTCCTCTCTATAATTCCTAAACAAAAACTTCTAATCAAATCAAGCTTCTTTACTAGAGTGAAATAGGAAATGATTCTAGGCTAGACTTAAAAGTCCAATAACAAGAAAACTCTAAGACAAAACCTTGGAAATTTAAGAGACAAGCAACAAAAGAAAAAAAATTAGAAAAGCACAACTCTAATTGGAATTTATGAGACAACTCAAGGAATACTATAGGTTGTACCACAATGCACAAGAAGGATATGTTAAGAAAATTCAATTGCTAGAAGCCAAATTTTATCCAATTTGCATGTTATACAAGTTCATTTGATTTTATCTTTCTTTCACCTTTTCCAGCCACTACTCAATAATGTATTTGGCTGTAACAATATGATACTAATTAATGTATTTTTATTTTTGCTTATGCTTTTCTTTTGCACAAGTTCACAAATTCCTAAAGAAATTCAATGAATCACTAAAATATGATGTATAAAAATTGTAAAATTTGTTTCTAACAACTCAATTCAGTTTAGGCATGAGAGTAGAATCACAACAAGTGGTCATACAACACAAAAAACACTACAAACAAAAATTGACAAGCATCAAGACTATAAAATTAGGAAAATATCAAGAAAAATGAAGAACATGAAATGACATGGAACTTGAAGAACACACTAAGGTTTTGTGGTTGAACACACAACAAGTCCAAACCACCAAGAATCAGAAGAAAACAACAAGAAACAAAGAATTGAAATGGAATTTTCGTTTTTGGGTTTGGTGCAGATTTTTACCTTTGAAGAACTTTTAAAACTGAACTTGAAGAACAATTCCACAAGGATTAGGCTCTAGATACCACATGATGTAATGTCTACAACCAATAGACATTAGGTTTCCCAAATCTTCCTTGCAATGAAACTCAATCTTCAAGCAAACTCCAAGAAATGGAGAACTCTGCACTTTCACAGAATTTGGGGCTTTTTAAGAGATTTCTAATTTGTAGAAATGGATTGTGGAAGAAGAATAGGAATGAATTGGAATGACACCATGGAATAGGAATTCCAATAAGTCTTGCAAGAATCACCACAATAACAGAGGAGCCATTGATAAGAAACAAGAAGGTTCTTGAATAAGAACAAGAGAGAAACCCTCTCAACAATTTCAGAATTGTATTAATTGAATCCAAAAGTTCCTACAAACAGTTTTGGTGTGGTTTATATAGCCCACGAAATTACAAGCTAAATGACCCTAAATGTAAGTAAAATGCAAATTGAAATGAAGCCCAAATGTAGTTGTAGTGCAAGCTTTGTTCAAAACGACCTTTGGCTTCACAAAATCGCGTTTCTGCATAAACTTCTGGTTTAATCGATTATTTCGACCATGTAATCGATTATTTAACCTAAATAATCGATTATTTCGACCATGTAATCGATTATTTAACCTAAATAATCGATTATTTGGTTTGGTAATAGGTTATTTTGCTCTAATCCTTCCTGGAAACAGATTTAGGACCAAAATAATCGATTAATTTGACATGTAATCGATTAAAACAAAGTGTTTCTTCTAAAAAAATGTCTTGTAATCGATTACAGACACATCGTAATCGATTACAACAGACAATAATCGATTACATACATGTCGTAATCGATTAAAACAGACAGGATTTGCTAAACAGACAGCATTTGCCTGTGTAATCGATTACAGACACATTGTAATCGATTAAAACAGACAACACTTTATTTTTTACAAGTATTTTGTTGAAATCTCCTAACAAGTGTTGGAATTTATCAATTAAATTGGATTTGAGACATCAAAATCCAGCTCTTGTCATCTTTAGTTTGGTGTGCCTTCTCATATTTGCCTAAGCTCATTTGAATGTGATGGACCTTTGGCTTGTGCTGGACCTCCATCACTTCTTAAACATAAACCTACATATGTTTTAGAAGTGTAATATTTTTCTATTTAGAACCCTTCCCTCAAAAAATGCTTCTTTTCAATTATTTAATTTATGCCAAATATTCAAATATTCAGTACTTTCTAAAAGCAAGATGTATGTTTTCTCACGTTCTGAGATATTGTTAAAAATCACAGACCCAATAGCTTTTTATAAAAAACAAAGTAAGCTTAATGTAATCGATTAAATCGTTAATGTAATTGATTATTTTAACTAATATAATCGATTAATACACAAATTAAAGTGTTCTAAGCTCTTTCTAGAATGTATAAGAGCAATTTAATCGATTAAATTGATGTGTAATCGATTAAAGCAGTCATAGCAGATTCAGTCTTAAGCTTATGTAATCGATTACATAGTATGGTAATCGATTAAAGCAGGCATAGCAGATTCAGCCTTAAGCAATATGTAATCGATTACATAGTATGATAATTGTTGCAAACACGACAAGTATACCACTCGTTTCAAGGAATAGAGTAGGTAAGTAGAGTATCGTATCCACAGAGATTGACATTGATTTTATGGTAATTCGTAGTCTAAGCAATTGAAAGGGAAAATAAATTGTTTTTGAGAAAATGTTGTTGTGTTGTGAAATTCAGTGATCAAGTAAATAACAGAATTAAAAAGAATTAAAAAGCAAGTTGAGTAAGTTGTAAACCAATGGATGAAACAATTGTGATTAGGACGCAATCTCCTTTGATTCCTGCCTCTTTCACTTAACTGGTTATCAAAGTCGATTGCTTCTAATTACTCAGAGAATAAATCTTTCCTAATTTAGCTAATCCCTAATCCCTTAGTGAATTAACCCTTTAACCTGAATCAAAACCCTAATTCCTTAGTGATTTCTATCAAGCTAAGCTTTTAAAAGAATATATTATAAAGTTTTGCAATTATACATTCTTATCCCTAGGCAATGTAAAAACTGTTATCTTACTCATGTCAGAAATTAGAATCCCAACATCCTTATTGAGAATCCTAACCCTCAGAACTTAAATAGAATGGTCAATTCTAACAAAGAATATAACAGTAAAGAACAGAGTAAAATAAAGCAATCAGAGTAATCTCATTCAATACCAGTCAAATTACAGAGGAGTTCACATTAGTTCTTGGCCTAACCACAATACAGAATTTTAGCCTGACATAGTCATCCAGAACATCAAAGCATACAAGGAAAACATTATTCTTCAACAACTCTAGCTTTGATTCTATGTATTCAGCTCTCCAAGTGGTTATCAATTGCTATCCAAGGTTATTTTCTTCAGTCCAGAGGCCCCCTTTTATAATTGCCTTGAAGATGATTTAATTCCAGTAACAAAGCCTCTTCCTGTCTCAATTTTCGAACCATATCTTGCAAATTCAGTAAACAGGATCTTCACCACACTGATGGCGCTGGATTCCGCTCTGATCACGCGGATGGCACGAGTTGGAGCTTCTTGCAGACCTTTATGGCGTTAACAGCGCGAGATCTCGCGCTGATCGCGTGGGCAATTCGACTTCATGGCGCTGGTAGCGCGGTCTTTCACGCTGATCGCGTGATGTCTTCGAGTTGGAAGGTTGGTCCTGGGCACCTGGCGCGACTAGCTTGGTTAATGGCGCTACCCGCGTGACTTGTTCGAGCTGAGAGTTTGACATTTGCATTGTGGCGCGACTAGCGTGGATCGCGCGAAACTTTCATTTTTGGTTTTCTTCTTCTTTGGCTTGCTTCTCCTCCTTTTTATCCCTAAAATCATACTTAGGTAATGGAATGAGATAAAATTGAATGTAATTAACAAACTAGACTATTCTAATCTATATTCCTAATTATTTAATTGAATTATAACCTAAAACTAGCCTAATTTATTGTTATTATTGGTTCAATATTTACATTGTTTCAAATATGTAACATCCATATCAATCAACTCAGGCACAAAAGTTGACAACCAACAACATTGACAAATAGTGATCAAAGATTTCACACTATAATGAGTATATGACATTCAAAACGAAAAATTGTAAATATGAAATTTAAAAAATAAATATTGCAATGCACTCACAATAAAGGGAGTGCATTTAGTAAGTTTCAGTGTGAAAAAATGTACTAAAGTTAATTACTGGAGTACAATTAGTAAATCTGATTTTTTAATTTTCTTTCAATATTTAATTAATCTACAATTATATTGCATTTTACTAAAAAAAATAAAATATATTTATGATCATTTACAATTTGTTGTCTTATTTTTTTCAATTGAAATTCATAATTTTTTTAAACCTAACACCATAAAGAAAAACTGTTGAAATTATTACGCTTTTTTTATTTTGATTATTTTCAACATCAACAACACCTTTAACCCAAGCTAATTGGGGTCGGTGGTAGATGAACCAATGATAAATCGTAAATGAGATAGAAAGAGAAAGGAAGAGGGGAAGAAAAAAGTGGAAATAAGACAAAAGAGAGAAAAAGAGGTGAAAGGAAGAAGGGAGAAAAGAAGAGGAAAATAACCAAAACAAGGGAATGACTGGAACATGGAACTACTAATGGGTTTAACCCTCCACCAAGCTAATAGCTTTTCTCCACTCCGTCCTAAGACATATGTCAATCTATATCTCACTCCATAAAGTCTTGTTTAACTACCTTTCCCTAAGTAAGTTTCGGTCTACCTCTACCTCTCTTTGTGTCGAGTCTTGGTAACAAACTTTTGTTCTTACGGGAGCATCCAGTGGCCATCTCATAACATTTCCAAACCACCTCAATCTATTCTCCCTTATCTTTTCACATACAGGTACCACTGATACCTTTCTTCAAATATCCTCATTTCTTATCTTATCCATCTTCGTATATCCACACATCTACCTTAACACCCTCATTTCTACTATCCCTATTTTATGCTCATGTTGCCTATGTGTTGGCTAACATTCCGCTCCATATAGCATTGTCGATTTTACTGATGTTCTATAGAATTTTCCTTTCAGCTTAAGGGAAATTTTGTAGTCACACAAAAACCCTGATGCACTCCTCCATTTCATCCACCCTGCTCTAATTCTATGATTTACATCTTCATCAATCTCACTACCTTTTTGCAACATTGATCTCAAGTATCTAAAAACATCTTTCTTGGGTACCTCTTAAACAAGTAGATGCACTGTGTCTTGATCACCATCTCTTACTCTAAAAAACTCACACTTCATATACTCCGTCTTGCTCTTACTTATCATGAATCCTTTAGACTTCAAAGTGTTTCTCCATAATTCCAATTTCCTATTAATACCATCTTTGGTCTCATCAATAAGCACAATATCATCTGCAAAAGGCATACACCACGACACTTCGTCTTGAATATCTTTCATTATTTCATCTATCACTAAGGCAAAGAGATAAGGACTAAGAGCTAAACCTTGGTGAACACCTACCGTGATAGGGAAATACCTTGATGTTCCATTACAATCTTTCACACATGTGGTAGCCCCATCATACATATCCTTGATTGCATTAACATACTTTAACCTACCTTTTTCTTCTCAAGAGTCCACCATAAGACTTCTCTTGGGAGTCTATCATGTGCTTTCTCAATATCTATAAACACCATATGTAAGTCTTTCTTCTTTTCCCTATACCTTTCCATTAATTGTCTCATCAAGAAGATAGCTTCCATAACACATAAATCAAACCAAATTTATTTTATATTCAAAACTATCTCACCTAATATAGTTATACATTAAATCTATTTAAAATACATTATTTTATTCAATATTTAATTTACAAAATAATATTGTACATCATTATAATTGGTATCCACATGTATAGGAGTTGAACGACAAACTTTATGTTTATGTCTTGCAAGTATTAAAATCGAATAGCATGCTTGTTGGTTTATTATTTATTTTTCATCATAAATATGCCAACCCTCATGGAACCCTTTCGTTGTACCTACTTAGAGAATGACTGAATTGGTGATGGAAAAAATGTGCATTAACATGAAATTTCCACGAACTTGCTATGCATATGAACTATTTCATTTTTAATGCATATTTTGCTTTCACGAAACCAACAGAATTAGCTTAAATTTATATATATTACATCTAAACCAAAAAAAAAGTACTACTACTATATGACGGTAAATTAAAGAATGATCTATGCAAATCACACTCTCATGAGGATAACAAATATAAAATTTAAGGGTTACAACCTACCATACATACATTGAAAATGACTTAATCGATCAACAAATTGTACGCAACACCTTTTTAATGCCCGTATAGATAAAATATGAAATTTATGTACTATTCTCATATCATGTTATGTCTTTATACATTTCAAAAATTCCAACTACTACTTCCCATAAATACAATCAAACTTTGTAATGTCTAATATATAATAGTTAACTGTTGTAAGAATACACATACAACGACTTGTTACAAACCATATCGTAAACATATAAATATAAGAACAAAATAATAGTTAGCAGGATAAAGTTTAGTCTTTGTAGACTTAACACATAACTTGTGTTTAACCAATGTACCAAAGCACATTGTTGCTGGTGGGATTAGGGAACTCGATCACAAAATCCACATAACTTGTGTTTAACCAATGTACCAAAGCACATTGTTGCTGGTGGGATTAGGGAACTCGATCACAAAATCCACATGTGATTTCAAATTGTTTTCCCTTGCAAATGATTTCCATCCGGCGCCGATTTTAGCATGTTTGCGCCAATGGTTGAAGAAAATTTTGCATTTTTAGTTTCTTCAAACTCAATATCTGTGAATGTTGTCTCAGTTATAAATTTATACATGGTACTTGGCAGATCCTGCAATACACGTTGTGGAATGTTAGAATTTGATATATAAATGCAAATCATTGAAAAAAAACAATGTTATAGTATGTTGTCAGTAAAACCTTTCCAAATAACTATTATTGACTTTGTGTTCATTCAAGACTATGCGAAAGATGACGGAGTTAGGATTTGATTTGTACAGAGAGTGCCAATGTGGAAATGATTGTGGCAGAGAATGGCTTTTGTAAATAGTTATGAAAAATAGAGATTGGCCATAGAGGGTTAATGTGATGTGATGGTTTCCTTCAAGACCATAGTATTCTCTTATTGCAGTCCAACCATCAACAATTAATAGCTTCTCCAACGACTGGTTGAATTTGACAAAATGACATTTTCCATGGCAATCTATCAAATGATATATGTATCCACGTATTTTTTTAAAAAGCTAAAACAAAGCTTTTCTTGAGTTCTGCGTAAGGCTACATTTGAAATTTTAAAACATTACAACCAATGTTGGAGATGCAAGACAGCAATTAAAACCTATAATGTTGAAAACATAAAGAAATGTTAACCATTCCTTAATATGCATAATATCAAGGCAGTGTTCAGATTTTCTATAAGTCTGCATCATTTGTAAGGCCATTTCCTTATCAATTTTGGTATTTCCATACATTTTTGCTAAATAAACTACACCCAAAAAAATATGTAAATCATATGCCTAAATTGCACACACAAACTACCCAATTAAAGAACCATTAAGTTCATATACAAATAATAAATATCAATATATGTGGTGATTACCAGATAAATTGATATAATATATTATTTTTTCCAACTACTTCTCCTTTGCAGACCAACTAACAAACATACTATACAATGTTTAGCAGGAACACAGAACATTTTAATAAGCAAATGTCAAATGCACAAAAATATGTACAAAAACATAAAATTGTCATAGCTTATTTATAAGCATCCATGCATAACAAACACATAGCAAATTGGGAATTAACGGGTATCAGAATCACAATGTGTTAAATGATATCATAATCACAATGTGTTGAATGATTATTGGAGGAATCATCCATGATATTAATGTAGAAGCATACTACAATCATATTGTACAAGAAAATAATTGAGTGACATGGTAACCAAAGAAAATAATTATGGATAAATGTCATTCACATATAACGACGAATTCTGAGATGAACATACAAGTGGTTTCTTTCGCACATAAGGAGCAATTTTATAGTGGTCTAATAATTTTTAAATTTGTCATCCTAAATATAAGATTTCTTTTAGTTTTGAATTTATGCTATAATAAGTTCATCAAATAATCATGACAAAAGTGAATGAATCACAAACCAAAATAGAACATTTGAGACTAGGATGCTTTTCAATTTTAACACTACACTATTCAATAGTATCAGAACTTTAATTTGGAAGAGTACCTAAAATGGAGGAAAAAAAAACTTTCCAAGTCTATTTTCACATGCATCACTGATATGGACTTTAAACCCTAACTACTATCATAACAGGATATTCAAATATTATAGTTTCGATGTAATAATCCTTACCGTACCAACAAAGTATCACATTTTAGTTATCTATTTTTGGAGTGAACGCACTTTGGAGTAATTTGTAAATACTAACCTTTTTACAGTTGCATCCCGTTATTGTAGTCATCTTCACCGTTAGTGTTGATGAAGCCAGGGTCGTTTTCTCTAATGTGCTACTAATATGGATGGAGTGGTCGTCCACGGAGAGTTGCACTGCGTGGTCAGTGGATGAAGACCAGCCTTGGTCTCTGTTATCTAGTTACGCCTTTTACAACTGCGTCTGATGATTCCTAATGTCTATAGTGCCAAATTCAAAATCCATACTTCACGCGCAACAGGGGTAAATATGGAAAAACAAAAAATGACTTTTCGTTGGACAAATGGGCGAGCAAAAAAAATCAAAAGGTCAGACAATGTACACAACCGATTTCCCATTTCCAAATCCATGTCATGATTTTGATCCGACGATCCACGTTCCTCACACATGATACACAACATGTTTCAGTTGCGTATGCTAGACTCTGTCAAACTTTTGATAAATCACACACGCACATCAAACTTATGGCCACCAACTAGTATTGACAAGTTATATGAATTCTATAATCCTAGCTAGTAGCAACATCCAAGTTCAAAATAAATACTTAAAAACCTAAATTATGTAAAGCCTATATTTTGATTAATGGAAACATTTAGTTTATTTATTTATTTATTTTTATTTACTCTCTAACCAATAATGTAATATCCTTCGGTGAGTAAGCAGATATACAAATCACAATAATGAAGTAATCAATTAGATACTGGAAAAGATGGACATTGTAAGACCACCTATAGAACTGAATCATATTTATGGTAAGATTGACCAGTATTTTATGGCTTCTCCCTCCACCTGTGTTGCTTTCCTTGTCATCAAGTTTTCCATGTTCACCAAATGCAGCTAGGCCATTATTTGTTGGTTTCACCATCCATCTTTAATAACCATCTGCAGTTTTATTTCTATTCTTCATCTTGTCTTCTGCTTCCTCCAATGTCAATTGCTTATATTGAGCAACCTTGTTAAAGTTGTACCTAAAAAAACAAACATGCCATATAACACATCTGCCTATTACTTCGAGATCAGACTCTTATGAATCAAAATGTTGCAATGATTTCTTCCCAACAAAAGATGAAAAATCAACAAGAAATTTAGAATTGACGGATGAACCAATAAAAGATACACATGATAGACACAAAAGGTATCAAACAATATATAGTCCAAAAGGAGGAAAATTAATGAGGTCAGCTTGTTGATTTTAACCTGTAATTAAGAAAGGTTGCCATTGTATTCTTCTTCTACTTCAAAATGGGCACTTACTATATATAATTTCAGACTTTAATGATTTAGGCCATCTATATCAATTTAGAACCTAGAACAAAAAGTAACAATAACTATTCAAAACTGAGTATTTTAAAAAATATTTTAGCATAAATCTATTCATTCACATGCAATATACTTAAAGATAACAAAACTAAAACAAGGAATCAAACATAATATCAATAAGAACAATAAATATAAGAACTGACAATAGTGATATGAAAGTATGAAACATAAACGAATATAGATAACTTTATCAAAAAGTTACCTTCTCGTGATTCACCAGAAGGCATGAGCAGTCAAAACTTTGTCCAAGAGCTCCTGAGGTCTGGTTCACCCCTCCTCTGTTGAGGGGAGATTGTTGCAGTGTGCACTAATGTTTTCCATTTATCCTGTGGGCACATAAAGTAGCAATTAAGCAATGCTAATAACATTAGAACACCTATGCCCTTATAACCCAACTAACCATAAAATGGATTGAATTAATGCAATTGACCAATCTTTTTTCTTAAATATTTATATTTTAAATCGGAAAGATAGCAATTTCCAAATTTTACATTGAAAAAATCATTTAAGAAAAAAAAACTATACCTGACACAAAGGTTCCCCCACCCTTTCTGGGTAGTCCCCTATAGCTCTTACTGTTGTAGCAACCTAAGCAACATTTGACTCAACTAAGTCAATTCATACTTATACACTTTAGCAATATGATGGAATGAAAAACTAGTTATCTACATAAACATTCTTCTAATCCTTTTTCCTTTCTAAAATGGGTTTATGCAACACAAACAGTTTATCATTTAAGCTGGATTCTCGCTTCAAATTGAGAATGTCAAAATTCACTTCCACCAAAAAAAAACTAAACTAAATAATAAGTGAACATTGGATAACAGCATTGACCTTTAGTAAAACCAGGGGCAAAAAAGCCATGAAGTTACTAAAACGAACAGCAACAAGACTTGTTCCATGTAAATATTACCTAATGCACATATCTCAAAAATGATGGAAAGTGTTATGGCAGCACAATCGCGAGGATGATTGTAACGACACCTGTGTTGTCACCATATCCACACACACCAGTCCGCATGTAATACACACACTTCAGCACGCCGGGTTGCTCTGGGTAAGATTCGTCACCACCCAACGTCAAATGCGACATCCATTCTACACCAAAAAAACAAAGCCCTAATTAGAATATAGAATCAAAACCTCCTCACTTCCAAATTAAGGAAACCCTAACAAAATGGGAAGAAGAGAGAAATAGACCTTCGAGGCTAGTGTCGATGCCCCATTCGACTGGTTCAGTGGGTTGGATCCAATTTTGACAAAGGCCCGATTGTACAAGTCCATGGAAACGGGTTAGTGTTTGGTTGTTTGAAGTGAATAATCTCGTTGATTGCTACTAGAATGCTCCGGAAGATCGGCGAGGTTGTCTTGTTACCCATTTGGTCTAATGAAAAAACATTAACTTAATGCTTTGGGTTTAAGAAAAACAAAAGGTTTAAGCTTTAGCGCTTTGATCTCCTTGGCAACGTCATTTTGACGGGTAGAGGGCCCAGTGGTGAGTTCCGTGAAGAACTTCTTTCGACGGTGTCGTTTCCACGGAGGGGGATTTGGGTCGTGGTGGAGTTCAAGGAGTTTGGAACGGCGGGCTCGAATGTCGTTTGGGTGGGGAGGGAGGAGTTTGGGTCTTTGGAGAGGGGGAGTCAAAACCCTAGAGGGGGAGTCAAAGAGTAGTGAGAGGGTGAAAGAGTAGAGGGAGACATTAAATAGCGAAAAACCTTCTAAGACGGTTTTTAATCATAGTCTTCTAAGACAATTTCTATAAAAATCGTCTTAGAACATCGTGGAGTGGAAACTATTTTGAGACTATTTAAGCAAAACCGTCTTAGAATGATAATTTCTAAGACGTTTTTCACGAAACCATCTTAGAATGGTAATTTCTAAGACGGTTTCTTATTAACCGATGTAAAATCACCGTCGTGAAAAGTGCTTTTTGTAGTAGTGTATAGATCAATATTTTATTTCTTCTGATATGATATGTAGGTTTTTGCTGCACTATTATAGCACATTAATGAATTCTAACTCTAAACATGAAAACGTCATTCCCAGAAGTCAAAAAATTGTTGTCCTACACAACATGTGCACTTAAACTGATGTGTCTCTTGTCGGTTTTATGGAGCATAGGCAAAGATCAGTGGAATTTAGATTAGGAAATCCTATTTGGCTTGGAAATTTTGTATTATCTTATGCAGTATGTAGGTTCATCTCACATTTTAAATTTGTAATTTTAAGTGTTTAGGATATTATTTAAATTTAAAAAATGATATTGTTTTATTTATATGATATTGTTTAGAATTAAAAATATATTCTTTAAATTAGATATTTATTTTCTCTTTTAAGATTATAATATTATATCTACATATAGAAGTTCTTAAGATAAAAAGAATTATTCAACCTAAAGAAGATGTGATTATCCTAGGTAAGAGAAGGGGGTCATATTGAGATAAGATTTATAAGTTTGTTCAATTTATCTTAAAAATTTATTATTAGGAAATCATGGATATAAGAATGAGATTTCAAAATACATTAAACAAATTGAGGCTAAGGTTGTGAATATAAAAGTGAGAATCTGAACCACAATAAATAATTTTGTGATCTTTTTTATTTTGTTTATGATGTTATTTCTTATTCTTGTTTGTGTGATTTTTTAGTAGTAAAGATATTAGTGTGTGTTTTATAACACTTATAGATTTTTATGAAAGAAGTACAAAATAATAAATACTTTTTGCATGAATTAATATATTACCACGTGTATGAATGTTTGAAACAGTATAAAAAAGAGAGTTTAGTAACTATATAGTAATATATATATATATATATATATATATTCACCGTGTAAAACAGTAGTGTATAAATAAAATTGTGTGAAACAAAAGTTAAATAAAAACTTATAAAAGAATAAAGGATTGAACTATTAGTCAAAAACCACACAAACAAAAATCTCATCTTATTTTTTACTTGTCTCATCAAGTAGTTTTAGAAACTCTATCTTTTCTTATTATAAATATTTATGATTTTGTTTGTGATCAAATGAGTTCTCACGTTGGTGACAGATCGCGATTCGTGTGCGTGGTTCATGTATAATTGTGATTATAGATTTGCAATGAGTAATATTATGCTCTGCTTTGTTTCATATTTGTTTGCTTGAGAAGCTTTTGTTAAAGAACGTTTCAATTATTTCCTATGATATGTTAAATAGTGTTTTAACTTTTTATTCTCTGCAATAGCCTTACATAACAATTTCCAGAACTATATATGAAGTCCTATCCTCTCGCAAGCTTTACTAATGAACTCAACAGAAATAGGTATTATATTCCAACCTTGCTGCCATTGATGAACAAATTAAAAGGTAATTCATCAAGTAGACGGTGTGAGAAGAAAAATTAATTAATAATTAACAGGGAGACTTGGAATCAAGCAAACTCTCTTTCTCACTCTTATTTTCGCACTGATATAGACTTTAAACCCTAACTACTATCATAACAGGATATTCAAATATTATAGTTTTGATGTAATAATCCTTACCATACCAACAAAGTATAACATTTTAGTTATCTATTTTTAGAATGAACGTACTTTGGAATAATTTGTAAATGCTAACCTTTTTACAGTTGCATCCTGTTATTGTAGTCATCTTCACCGTTAGTATCGATGAAGTCAAGGTCATTTTCTCTAGTGTGCTACTAATAAGGATGGAGTGGTCGTCGACGGAGGATTGCATTGCATGGTCAGTGGATGAAGACCAGTCTTGGCCTCTCTGTTATCTAGTTGCGCCTTTCACACATTACATGGGAAATTCAAACATTTTTCCATGGAATACACTCAGTTGGTAAATTTTGTCGATAATACAAACATTTTTGACTGAAAACATTACGTGGGAAATATTTTATCGGTAATAACGATTTTTCTTGTAGTGATATATTGAGATAAATTTGTATTAGTATACTTTGAAACTTGGAAATATTAATATTAATATATATAATCGTTTTTTAATTAGTGGGTAATTAATGATAAAATCCTTTATATTATAAGTGCAAAAAAAAAAATTCTTTACTTTTTTATCGTATTTTTTTAACATTTTGATTGATGACTATACTATACTCTTATCACTAACTTGAGTATTATTTTGCCATATTAAATGCCAAAAGTTAGTACAAATTGTCTATCTATTAAATTACTAGAATGACGTGGAGAATTGGATATGCAGATTCCTCATATGAGAGGTATATGCCGTATTATCTATCACCCAAAAACAAGGGTATGCCGTATATATGCTAGCTGGATGGCCAAGAAACGTCTTTTGTTCAGCCTTGGAGATATATGCTTTGGAGGCGAAGAAACTAATAAGGAGCTTATTTTCTAGGGTAGCTGGACCATTGCAATTAGGCTTCGTCACTTGTCATTGATATAGCAAACCAGACATTAATCAAAAATTAAAAGCCCTATATCTCAAGGATTTATTGGAGGTAAGAAAACATCTAATATATATAGTGTTTTCATAGGGAGCGTTCTTCACCATTAATAGCGTGTGTAGTTTCAACTTTCACATTTTAAATTTTATTTTTCACATGTTAGATATAATTTTTAAAAGTTAATAATTGTAATTTTTAAAAGTCAAACGTTATTCTTTATTTTCAATGTTTTAAATTTAATTTTCACATGTTAGATATAATTTTTAAAAGTTAATAATTGTAATTTTTAAGAGTCAAACGTGATTCTTTATTTTCAATGACTAGTTAAGTGTATGTTTGGTTTAATGTTAGAAAATTGATTATGAGTTCAAAATTAATTTAAATTAATTTTTACATGTTTAGTTTTAAATTACAAAAAATTTCTAAATTGATTTTGAATTTAAAATTAATTATGAATTGAAACAATTTCGAGTAACTTTTATGTTAAATTAGAAAAATTATATTATTATTAAATTTTGCCTTCTAACTTGATTATACAACAAAAATATTTAAACATACATCAAATCTCTTTAAAATTAATTTTAATCAAAATCAATTTTTGAAAATCAATTTCATTAAAAGTTAATTTTCTCAAATGTACATATCCAACCACGCACTAATTCTTGGAAAAGAGCAAAAGATAGGAAACCTTGTCATCCACCGCATGGAACCACCGAACCCACTTTCATCCCCCGCCAAAGCTAACCCACCTCGTAGTATGTACCACACTGTCATCCAGACACCCATAATGCAGTTTTGGTCCCCATTTTTTCTGCTAATTAAGAAACGGTTCCCTAGGCCTGTTGAAGACTATGTAACAATGTTTACTTGGTTGGCCAAACTCTTACCACGCAACTAGATAAGGGACCGTACCTTACGTGAAAAATTACTTTAGTTAAGCAACTCCGGTTAGAGATACTAATTTTACATAAACAAACAGTGAATATTAGTTCCTATTATTTTGGTAACCAATAGAAATATTAAGTCACAAAGTGTTTCATTAACTTAAAGTGGAAGTCCACTATCTCATTATTTAAGGAGTTTTTAATATTTCAGTATTTTTGTACACTTAGCATAACTAACTCTATGATGATTGAGTTAGTTCTATAGTCTATGTTCGGAGTAATGAGCTTACTCTGAAATATATGCAATACACCATTTATGTATTAGAGTTAGAACTTATAAGATTTACAAAGTACTCATAGATTACTTAACTCATGAACAATTGTAACTCATCTTCGGAGCAAGAAAAGAATAACAATGACGGGAAATATTTATGATATTAATTTTTCCACACTTAACACTCATATATTTTTTGAAATATTGTTTTATTGAAATATGAGTATTTTATTTGAATGTTTTAATTAGTAAGAAGCGTTACAATCATATGAAAATTGAGTTTTTAAGCTTTCTGTAAATTAAAACATGGATTTTCATGTTGAAAATGGTTGAAAACCATCGGATTTTTAATTCGAGTCCATGGGTCCCAATTGGCTTTTAGGCAAATTCGTATGGACCGTCGGGTTAGTGCAACTTATCTAATATTACTCGCTTTTTCTGCATCTTATATGCTTATGCATTTATGTTAATTTTGGAATTTGCAGAATTTTGATTTGTTTTATGCATGAATATGTTCTGAAAAAGTTTATTCTATGCATATATATATATATATATATATATATATATATATATATATTAAATCAAATGCATAATATTATGTTTAAATTATGCAATTGTATATGAGAATTTTATTCATCATTATATTATATTTTGATCTTAAAGTGCATTATAAGATTTATTCTCATATGATTAAGTTTTATGTCTAAGTGATCTTTATAATTTTAATTAATTATGGATTAGTAACAATATCTATAATTTGATGAAAATTATATATTAAGTTGTTTAAATATCATATAAGAAATTAGGCATAATATTGTAATTAATTATTACACTTTTCAAGTAACTATTTTGTGATATTTAATTATTTGACATTATTGTTT
>PYAF01002442.1:76353-87972 GCA_007407185.1 Glycine tomentella | reverse complement strand
TTTTTTATTTGCCCATAGGAATCAAGAAATATAACTTGATAGTTTTATCATAATGTTTATGTGAATTTAATTGAATTGAAATTCTAGACCACAGGCAAATTTTATGTCGCTAAATTCATAATTATATAAGCATGTCTTATATTAGTAAAGTATGATACATTATTTTGTCTCAAATAGGATAAAATATTAAATTATATTTTTTGATTTGCCAACAGGGATGAAAAAAATATAACTTGGTAGCTTTATCATAATGTTTATGTGAATTTAATTGAATTAAAATTTTAGTCCACAAACAAATTTTATGTCACTAAATTCATAATTTTATAAGCATGACTTACATTGGTAAAACATATGTTATTTTTGTCTCAAATTTTAATGATAACCATATATGTTGAATAATTTGCAATTACACAACCTATTAATACAATTGATGTCCCGAAATTGAGAGGAGATTGTTTTTCTATCTGAAAGGAAATGATTCTACTGACGTTAATGTATATGGACATTGATTATGCTATCAAGAAAGTTGAGTCACCGACAATTATAGAGAACAATGAACCAGAGGAGATTGATCTATATGAGAAAAGATCCAACCGACTCTGTGTGATGTTAATTAAGACTAAATATAGGCTGGTATTAAGGGCTCAATTGAACAGTATGTGTGAGAGTGCTCCTGAAGTACATTGATGAACAATTTGAAACTTCACGGAAGGCATTGGCCAATACCTTAATAATGAAAATTTCTTTCATGAAGCTTAATACTCTAAGGGCGTGTGTGAGCACATCATGCATATGAGGGACATTGTAGTTCAACTAAAAATTCTAGAGATGGACATGTTTGACTCCTTTCTAGTGCAATTTATTTTGAATACTTTTTCAGCACCATATGGTCCTTTAAAATATCCAACAACACACATAAAGACAAATGGTCTATTAACGAACTCATGACCATGTGTGTTCATGAAGAGGGGAGGTTGCAGTTGGAACAAGGAGAGAGTTCTCTTATGATGACTAAAAGGAAGGATAACAAGAAAGACCATAAGAACAAGGGAAGTGGTAAAAAAACCACCTCAAGCTGAAATTAAGAAAGAATCCAGGTGTTTCTTCTATAAAAAGAAATGGCACATGAAGAAAGATTGTCCTAAGTTCAAGCTACGGTTTGGAAAAGAAAGGTATGTCTACCTCTTTCGTTTGTTATGAATCTAACATGATTTATATTAATCATAACACATGGTGGATTGATTTGCAAAATGGTATTTTCTATATTTATTTGCAAAATCATACCACTTATGATGCTATATTTCTATGCATCTTAATGTTGGCATGAATCAATGTGTTATGAATAAGGATTCCTTTATGTTGTGGCACGTAACATTAGGACACATCTCTATCGAGAGAATTAAGAGATTAGTAAATGAAGGGGTACTTAGTGCTTTGGATTTTGTTGATTTTGATACTTGTATAGATTGCATTAAGGGTAAGCAAAATAACAAGTCTAAGAAGGGTGCAAAGAGGAGCTCAAATCTATTAGAAATCATACATACAGATATTTTTTGTCTAGACATAGACACAAGTAGTCTGAAATACTTTATCACATTCATAGACGATTTTTCAAGACATATGTATCTCTACTTACTTCGTTCTAAAGATGAAACTTTAGATGCATTAAAAGTTTTTAAGGCCAAAGTGGAGAAACAATGAGGAAAGCAAATTAAGATCGTGAAATCCGGTATAGGTGGTGAATACTATGGTAGATACACGGAGAATGAACATGTACCTAGTCTATTTGCGAAGTTTTTCAAGAACGTGGGATTGTTGCCCAGTACATTATGTCTGGTTCTCCGGATCAGAATGGTGTGGCAAAAAGAAGAAATCAAACCTTAATGGACATGGTGCAAAGTAAGCTTAGTAGTTCCAAGTTTCCTAAGTCATTGTGGACTAAAGCACTGAAGACGGCAATGTACATATTGAATCGAGTTTCAACTATGGTTGTCCCAAAGACACCATTTGAGTTATTTAAGAGTTGGAAACCGAGTTTGTAACATGTATGCATTTGGAGATGCTCGTCTGAAGTGAGAATATATAACCCAAAAGAAAAGAAGCTTGACCCAAGGACCATTAGTGAATACTTTATTGGATATGCTGAAAGGTCTAAGGGATATAAATTTTACCGTCCATTTCACAGTACAAGGATTGTGGAATCAAGAAATGTTGAATTTCTTGAGATCCAGAGATTTTATTTCTAGGAAAGATCATTTATTTACTTAACCATCCACTTCAAATCTTAGATTGATTGTTATTAACAATACCCTTCCAACTCAATCGTGTTGTGCAAGCTATCATTTAAGATCCACAACTTGCTGATAATCTAGTAGATCAAGTTGTTCATGAGGAGCAAGAAAAAATTGTTGATCAACCAATTGAACAACAAGTTCTTCAAGAAGATAATGAAACAACATTAAGAAGATCTACCAGAATAAAGAAATCAGTGATACCAAGTGATTTTGTATCTACTGGAATTTGACTATACTATTGGAGCTGAAAATGATCCTGAAATGTTTTCACAAGCCATGAGTTATAAGGAATCAAACTTGTGGTGTGATATTATGAAAGATGAGATGAATTCTATGGCATCATCGAATGGAGTCTGGGATCTTGTTCAGTTGCCTGATGGTGCAAAAACCATTGGATGTAAATGGGTCTTCAAAACTAAGAAAGACTCATTAGGCAACATTGAGAGATATAAAGCAAGACTCGTAGCCAAGGAATTTAATCAAAAGGAAGGAATTGACTACAAGGAGACATTCTCTCATGTATCTAAGAAAGATTATCTCCACATCATTCTGGCACTAGTTGCACATTTTGACTTAGAGTTGCAATAAATGGATGTGAAAATGGATTTTCTCGATGGAGACCTAGAGGAAGAGGTTTATATAAAACAACCTGAAGGATTCTCCTCTACTAAGGGTGAGCAATTGGTATGCAAGCTTAAGAAATCTATATATGGATTGAAACAAGTCTCCCATAAGTGGTACTTAAAATTTCATGACGTTATTTCTTCATTTGGTTTCGTAGAAAATGTTATAAATCACTGTATATACCAGAAGGTCAGTAGGAGCAAAATTTGTTTCCTTAGTTTATATGTAGATGATATTTTACTTGCAACCAATGACAAGGGTTTGCTATATGAGGTGACCAATTTCTCTCTAAGAACTTTGATATGAAGGATATGGGTGATGCCTCTTACATTATTGGTATCAAGATACATAGAGACAGAGTAAGATGAGTTCTTGTTTTGTCTCAAGAAACCTATATTAACAAAGTTTTGAAAAAACTTAGAATGAGTGATTGTTCACCAACTTTAGCTCCCATTGTGAAGGGTGACAGGTTTGATTTAAGCTAGTGCCCGAAAAATGATCTTGAGCGGAAACAAATGAAGAACATTCCTTATGCTTCAGCTGCTGGAAGCCTTATGTATGCTTAGGTCTGCACAAGACCTAATATTGCCTTTACGGTTGGAGTGTTAAGAAGATATCAAAGTAACTCAGGTTTAGACCACTAGAAAGTTGCATAGAAAGTAATATATACCTTTAGGAAACTAAGGGCTACATGCTTATGTACAAACGGACTAACAACTTGGAAGTGATTGGCTACTCAGATTTAGACTACGCTGATTGTGTTAAAGTCAATAACTTCGGGATATATTTTTATGCTAGCCAGTGGAGCTGTGTCTTGGAGAAGTGTCAAGTAGACCTTGACTGCTACTTCCACTATAGAGGCTACGTTCATTTCTTGTTTTGAGGCTGCCTCACATGGTGTATGGATGAGGAGTTTCATTTTTGGGCTTAGAGTTATGGATTTCATTTCTAGGCCATTGAAGATATACTGTGATAATTCAGTTGTTGTTTTTATGGCTAAGAATAACAAAAGTTGTAGTCGAAACAAGCACATCGACATTAAGTATTTAGCCATAAGAGAACGTGTTAAAGATAATACATTGGTTATTGAGCACATTAGCACTAAATTAATGATTGTCAATCCTTTAACTAGTGGCATGCCATCATTTAAATTTAAGGATCAAGTATAAAGGATGGGACTTGGTTCCCATATGTTATTTTCACTGTAAGAATGATATAAAGAAACTCTATTATGATGTTTTTAATTCAGTGTATATGCATCTATAGTTATTTATTCTAAGAAACATCAATTACATTTGGACCTAGAATAAACATTGGGTTTTGTTCTATCCGATATGAACAGATGTCCAACAATAATGTTGGGCGATTGATATAGGATCAAACTCTTTCTCTGAAGATGTCTATGGTAGTAAAACACCTCTGGAAAGAAGATCACTGTAACACCCCTTGTGCACCCGGTGTATTCACATTATTATAATATCATAATAGTACAAAAATTATTTAATGAAGCAAATAGACTGCGGAAGCATATATGGATCACATTTCTTGATACATTATGTATGGTACAACAATATAAACATAAATCGAATTCCATTTACAACGAGCCCTTGTTGATCTAGATAACAAAAGACAAGGCAGATATCAACCATATCTAGATAGATATGACAGGAGACAGAAGCTACCTGGCTCAGTATGGTATACACCACAGGGAGCCTCAAAGCTCTCAACTCTAGCCCAACGAGCTCCCCAAAGCTCAACTCTGATGTGCTTCTCACCATGAGGTCCATCAGCACCGCTTTAAGTTATACCTGCAACACAAACCCCACACGGGGTGAGATAAAAAATCTCAGTAAACTCAGGATTTTTGGAGATCTTTCCTCCCCCTGGTTCACTTCCAAATATATATATGTATATCACACTTTGGCCTAACTATAGGCATCTCATCACATACTACCTATACTATGTATAATGCACGCCTAACCAGGTCGGTGCACTCATCATTACCACTGAGAGATCATTTGTTTAATGCATAAACTCTCTCAGCTCCATGAGCATAATGCTCACACCATCATCACTATAACACCTCACGTCTACTGAGATAACACCTCTCCAGTGGATAGGTTCTCTTTAACTTGCCCAATGCCTGGGGATTATCATTTGACAAGTACCTTATCTTAGGACTTACTGCCTTTGCCTAAGAAGCTCATCCGACAGGTACAAATCCCCAGAATCTCATTGAACCCTATCCACCACCTGAGGAGGATCATCCAATTAAGGGCTCTCCACTCACTCAGTATGTCTACCAGTACTCTGCCTGAGGAGGATCATCCATTTAAGGGCTCTCCACTCAACTCAGGACACTGGTCCAATGTCTGAGGAAGATCATCTATTAAAAGGCACATTTCCTCAAGACATGCCCTCTCATTGCCCAAGGAAGATCATCTACTGAAAGGCACATTTCCTCAGGGCTTTTCCTTGAGTACCTGAGTAAGATCATCTACTGAAAGGTACATTTACTCAGGACTCTACCTATCCATGCCTGAGGAAGATAATCTAATTAAAGGCATATTTCCTCAAGACTTGTCGCCCAATACCTGACAAAGATAATCCAATGAAGGGCACATTCGCTCAGGGATTACATGGACGCCTATGGATTATCCCAAGGAAGATCATCCAATGAAGGGCACATTCCCAAGGGGTCCATAGTCCCTTATTCTCTGGCTAGAGAATTTTTACCTAATCACATAATCAATATAAAGCATGACACTCTCACAGTGTAGATCTAACATCAATACCAACATGCCATCATGGCAATTTCCTCAATATAACAGCAACACACAACATCAGTGCAAAGCGTAACACTATCACAGTGTTAGCTTATCATCCATCACAGAACGCAATCATAGTGTTCATCAATCATTAGAATACCACGGGTATTTCTCTTATACCCAATACAGCTCATTCCCTATCTTAGTGTTTGTCTAACATCAATTATCATATACATGTCTTATATACCTATCACTATGACAACATCATTTCTAATACAATCACAGTGTTAGGTTTATTATCAATTACAGAACACTAGCACAGTGTTCATCGTCACCATAAAGTACACAACTACAAAACAGTGACCCCTAAGCAGGGAAATCACTCCAAAGAACACTGAGCTTACTTGGCATGACCATGCTTTATCCTCAAGTTTTAGCTGGTTGATCCATACTGCTGACATCCTCGTGACTCACCCTCTGGCAGTTAAAGAGAGTAGTCAATATCAAACTCATTATACCAGGCATCTGACAACGGTTCTCAACCGTTGAAATGAAAGAAAACATAATTCCTTTCCATAACCTCTCAGTCATCTAGCTTAGGGTTATCAGGCTAACCACTTCATAGGTAGCTCATAGATCCTAAGCAGGATCTATCTTAGCCTGACTATAGCCTCAGAGTCTTTCTAAGACTCTATATTAGTCAATTCATTGTTCTATAAGTTCATAAACCAGTAGTTATCAAACATGGCTAATCCAGACATATTAATGCATATTCACCATTTATTTGGCCTCATGAACAATTTATATAAAGGCACTTAGGTTCATACCTATCCCAGTACCTTCCTTTTACTTCAACCTTCTTCCTACTCAGACCAATCTCAGGTTTTAAACCAAACTTCATCAGAATTTCAATTTCAAGGAGAACACCCTCCTGATCATATTCTTCTAAAGAACCTAAGCCTAATTCCAGCCCTAACACAAATGGGTTACTATTCACCCCATTACCCATTTCACAAATTACACGGTGAAAGTTGAGTTTCTTACGTCAAAACTGTTGAAGAAGGCCGGAGAATCCCTTCTCCCAGCTCTGGCATCCAAGAATTGCTTTCTTCTCCCCTCAGAACTTAGCTCTCTGAGGTTCCTCAGGAAATGGGGTTTTCTCTCAAATCTCAGGCTGGAATTTGGTTCACACAAGGTTCTATTCATGTTTATTGGTGATTAGGAGGTGTTCAGGTCAGGTATATTGAAGTTATGGAGCTTCCCAAGCTCATCCATGGCTGCCTGGGTCAAAGGAAGAAGAGGAATAGTGATTTTTCCCCAAAAATCGCGTGAAATGGCCTTTTATACTTGGCCTGACCGACATGCCACGCCAATCGCGCAACTCTGGCGATGATGGCGCCAAAATCCAGTGTATCTGACGCCCTTGGCATCACCTTGGCGCTCCTGGCGCCAATTTCCAACATTTGTGGCGCTCCTAGCGCCACTCTGTCACTCCTGGTGCCAGACTCCATCCGTCGCTAATTCTGTCGCTAAATCCGTTACTAAGGCTTTTGCGACAGAATTTTATAAATTTAAATTTTATTTCTTTTTTATTCCTTTTATGAAAAGCCTAGGTTATTATAATCACAATTCTCACAAGAGGAAACACCACAATTGGACGTGGGGTGTGTGCACTGTGTGTAAGGAAAAGAAAGAATCAGAATGTGTGTACCTTACTTCCTTGGAAGTGCTCATATTTATAGTCACTCACCTGGAAATCAGTTAGAAGAGAGTACCCACGAAACGTACCGAGAATCCCGGAAGATTGAGGATTATGGCTTTGGACGATTACCGCCACCTTCTCATTACTAGAATTGTTCAACAGAATAGTCTGACTAAGTCTTGTTGGGCCTCTTATGACTTGGCTCATTCCAAACATTCATAACAGGTTTATTCATTAAGTTGTATGGGCTTGAGAAATATAATGCAATGTAATACATGGAAGATATTACTCGCATATTAGAGGACTTGTCGCCATGATTCATGTGTTATATTTCTCATTAGAGTATATAACGGGATATGTGGACTAAGTGGGAGAATGTTAGTTCCTATAATCTTCGTAACCAACCAAGACAAAGTCATAAAGTTGTCCACTAACTTACTGAAAATCTCACTATCCCATTATTGCAACAGTTTTCAATATTTCAGTATTTTTCCAGTTTTGTGCATATAACAACTAACTCTCTGATGATTTGAGTTTGTTCTATATATAGTGTATGTTTGGGATCCTTGAGTTTACTCTAAAATATATGCAATACATCATTGTGCATTAGAGTAAGAGTTTAGAAGACTTACAAAGTACTCACAAATTACTTAACTCATGGACAATTGCAACTCATCTTCAGAGTAAGAAAAGATTAGCCGATGAGGTATTTATGATATTAATTTTCCGCACTTGATCTAATTGTTTATGTTGTTTATGTATAAGTATGATTAAATTATTTAGTTTTTCTAACTTTGAAGACATGTATAGCAGATTTTTTTTTCATTAATTTTTTAAATGCAACTAATTAGATTAAATATTAATTGCTGTTTTTCTTTGCTATCGAAATGTGATTGCATTTTTTACCCTCATTATCACGTAGGAGCTTCCACGACAATATATATGGTTTGGTTTAAATATTAGAGAGATGAAGAATATTGGTCAGAACACATATAGATCATACATAAGTTTCTCCTAAAATAAATAATAGCTAGGGTGCTCTGCAATTAATTAATGACTTAAATATATGCCACAATGTCAAAGATGACTTAGTTGTAATAGGTGGTTTTACCTTACGATACGCTGAATTCCCAAACTTAAATATGCCACAATGTCAAAAGGTGACTAAGGTTGTATAGGTGCTTTTACCTTACGATAAGTTGAATTCCCAAATAGTCCAAGTATATATCGTACCTTAGCTGGCTTGATCCATATTCGTTGTTATCTTTTATTTTTCTTCGAATCTTCTTGGAATTAAATTTGCAAAGAAAGAGTCACTGTGCATCCTAGTGCAAGATGATAACTACTTGTACAAATAAAAAAGTGCATGCATAGAACTGATCAAGAGAACAGCTGGCGTGTTCTCATGGACAGTAAAAGCTACCTAGCTAGGCTTAATATTGATTTTACTTGTGTTGCGGTCGACGATGACTTAAATTCGAGCATTTAGTACATAAGCTGTATATCCATGGTGCTGAGCTTTCTACAAAGGCATATTAGATGATATATTTGCTGCAACTTAGTTGAATCACCTTTGTGCCAGTTCCTACGTAAATTCAATGGCTCATTAATATTATAGTATAACTCGTTTTTACCGGCCATTAATATAACCTTTACCAGCTATATAGATTCGATCAATGGCTCAACTTTCATTATGTTAATTTGAACCATGATTTGAACTAATATACTGCAATTCCATTGTTTATTTGCTTGATTAAATATTAGAAAATGCCCAAAGTATCCAAAAAGAGTTCCAGAAAATTAACGCAAGCTCTTTTATTTTATTCATGATAATATTTTTATTATTTGTATTAAATATGTTAATTGTATTACTTTTAAATATTACAATTATTTGTAAGTATTCTTGTTGCACACCTACTTTAGATATAGGAGGGTCAACTTGTTTAAAATAAAGTGTGTCTTCCAAAATATAAATTGTTTTTTCAGTTACTAAATTCCATTGATATAATTTATTATGAATATGATTTACATTGGAAAAACTATATTTAATAATATTTACTTTAGCATGTAAAATTTTTATTATATTTAATAATATATTAATTCAAATCAAAATATTTTAAGAAATATACAAAATTATACTATCAATTAAATAATAATATGTATAATTAGCTCATGCAAATTAATCGTGGTTTATACCTAATTTTATTAAAAATATATATATCCGTTATACTACCAAATAAATATGTATAACATCTCATGCAAGTCATGGTTTACCAAACTAGCTAGTTAAATTAAATAGTTACTTGTATGTTATAAGATGTTTTGTATTTTTTTTTTTAATTTCAAAGAGGACTTTAATTTCTTGCTCGTGCTTTGCTCTAATTTTGGGTCTTCAGCTTCACAAAAAATATCTGTAGTCATGAATATTTGCTAGTAAAAGTGTAAAACTCATAACAGGCAAAATTAATTAATAAGATGAATATAGAAATAAATAATGTAAATGAATATTTTCACTATTCATTTATTAATAGGGTGGTGTGGGTATATGCATGGTACTCATACTCAAGACTTACAGTTATTATCCATTATTATAAATTACTTATACTCTTATATTAATATATAATGTTATCTTTATTGTCAAGTCATTTTTACTTATTATTAATTGACAAACATAAACATATTTCATGTTTTTTAAAAAAATTTAAGTATTTTTTTAACAAATATCTATAAATACCCACACAGATATTGATAAAATTTGTTAATATTCACTTAACAAATACCTGCATGGGTATGAAAATGAGAACGGGAGAGTAATTTTTTTTCGATGGGATGGATAAGAGGAGCTACTATCCATAACGTCCCGTTGTCATTCCCATTTTTGGTTCTTTTTTTTCTTTTTAAACTTCTCAGCCATGAATAAATTAAATCTCTTGATTAATTTTATTTTAATTATATAGTTAAATTATTTAGTAGGTCTCTTGGACATTTTTTAATTAGCTCCCTCAATTATTTATTTTTCAATAACACCCTTAAACTTATATTTGTTTTTTAATTAGGTCCTTATGTCTAATTGTTGTTAGAGGAAATTAATCATAAAGACCTAATTAGTCCTTGAATCTAGTATTATTATCTCTTAAAAACTAATATTCTCACTTAGTCACCTTTCCATAAGTCAGTATTTTCACATTTCCATGCATGCTGCTAGTATTTTTCACCCTGCAGGTTTTGAGCTCAATATTCCCAATCAAGTTTTTTAACTAATATTTTCATTTTGCAAGCTCCCCAACCAAGTATTCTTTCATATGTTTCTCCATGATAGACCCTAGAGTGATCTCATTGCATTTTTCACAATTAATTATGACAAGTAGTTTTTAATAAAAGCGGTTAGACGGAAGGAGCTAATTAAAAATAAATACAAATTTAAAAATCCAATTGAAAAATAAAATCATATTTTAGCATATACAATGCACATATAAATATTTATTTTATATAAATAAAAATGTAATAAATAAATAAATACTTTTAATATGTTATAATTAAAATTTATAAAAGAAATATTTTTTTTACTGAGTATATAAAAATAAATATTTTTCAATACATAAATTATATTTTAAATTAGTAATAAAACATTAATATTGTGATATAAAGGTATTTTAAACTGTCATGAATAACCATAACCATAATTGAAATTTGAAAAAACAATGATGACGACATCAAAAAGCAAATTGGGGGCATTCCGAGAATTGAACTCGGGACCTCTCGCACCCTAAGCGAGAATCATACCACTAGACCAAATGCCCACTATTGAACTGTCTGCATCCAACCATATTTATAGACAATTAAAATGGAAACTTTATTGAAACAAAGCATAATAAACGTTATTTGTATGGATATGAAAAACAAATCTTTGAAAAAATTTATTTTTTTATTATTTTTACATGATTAATTAATTTAAAATTTTAATAATATTTAGAAACTAAGCTTTTAAATAATGTGTTAATTGATTGATGATATAAAAATATATTATTTAGTGATAGGTTTAAATTAAACTCGTATAATAAGTCTTTAAGCAACATCACTAAGCATAACTAAGGAAAATCTTAAATAGATAATCAAGCTGAATAAAATAAAAATTCATTTGGATAAGTCATAAGTTTGAGTCCTAATTTATTTTCTTGAAATAAGTTAAAGACTACATAGTGCATGTAATGATAGTATAAACAATTTTTAT
>PYAF01002442.1:25850-57413 GCA_007407185.1 Glycine tomentella | reverse complement strand
TATTATCTCTTTCACATGAATAAGCAACACCAACAAGCATGAAATAAAGTAAAGTACATGTGAAGCTAACACCAACGATGCGAACCACTAACCTTGGGGGACCGCGACCTCAGCAAGCGGAATAATGGCCGACAATGGTGGTCACAGCGCGCGGAAGGAGAAGAAGAGATGTGGACCGTGATATGGGCGAAGGCACAACCGAGAACAGAGCCTTGTCGACAAGGCTTGAAGGAGATCTGGAGAAGAGGAGATGGTGTGATAGCGCTTCAGTGGGGGTCTCGACAACGCACAAAGGAGAAGAAGATACGCACAAAGGAGAAGAAGAGGTGATAGCGCTTCAGTGATGAGTGACGAAGCTTTTCGGAAATGGGCGCGAGAGTGAAGGGATACGAAGCTTTTCGGAAAAGACAAAGGCATTTAAAGGGTCGCGACTTCTACAACATCGGTTCCCACACCAGAACCGATGTTAATATATTATTTTAACATCGGTTATACTAAAAAACTTGAAAACCGATGTTAACATTTCATCGTTAACATCGGTTTTACTTAAATCTGGACAACCGATGTTAACTTTTCATGGTTAACATCGGTTTTACTTAAAAATCTAGAAAACCGATGTTAACATTTCATCGTTAACATCGGTTATGCTAAAAAATATTGAAAACCGATGTTAACCGTTCAAGGTTAACATCGGTTTTGTGAAAAATCTTTAAAACCGATGTTAAGTTAGTCCGCTTATTTACAAAACTGTCACCGCGTGTTTGTTAACATCGGTCCTATCAGTAATCGATGTTAAACTGGCGATGTTAAAATCTATTTTTCTAGTAGTGTAATTAATATAAAAGTTAACAAATTTATCCTACCATGATAGTAAAATGATTTAGTATATAGATGCTACACGTATATAAATAACTAATAGGCTAGGAATCAGTTTAATTATCATGTTCTTAGAATATTACTAATACGACTGTGATATATAATAATAAATTCATAATCCATTTGCTAACAAATATGACAAAGTTGGAACTTCGAAAGCATCATTTGGTGGACACTAGCAGCTTTTAGTCACTAGGAAGAGTGTATAATTCTGCAATGCAAACACATAGTGAACAGAACCCTAGTATACATCTTAATTTTTAGTTACTTCACACCGCCAACTTTCTAATTCTACATATTCTTATTCAAATATCTATGATCAAGTTACATTTTTTTTTTAACTTCGTACGTCGATAATGACAAATGATTGCGTTAACACCTTTTTAAAAATAGTTATTTAAGAAAAGTAAAAGTAAAAAAGCGGAATTAACCCGTGCATGCCAATATTTTAATTAATATTACTTTATAAAAGGATATTAATTAGGAATCACTTCTTATAGGAGTGTTTTGATCTCTCTAGCAAAGACGCCGACAAAGTGATACAGTTGAAAGAGGGAAATTGTTAATAGTTTTTCAAAACCTCTTGAAAAGTGTTGTCTTATTTTATGTTTATCGAAAAAATTCTTAACTTATAGTCCGGAAATAAATTGCAGTAGGCTGTAGCAACAACTTTAATCAGTTGGTTGCATCAATGTCCATGGGTCATCACGTGTGTGGGAGGATGCATAATAGTAGAGACTTTGATGCTCATTTAGCATAGTAACAACGACACTATAGGTAAAATAAAACGTACATGAAAGCAACAATGTGGGTATTTATATAGTAGGACTTTGGTGACGAATTTAATGGTTTTACGTCGTCATCCTACCATACTTACTAAGATAAGCAACTAAAAAAATCTACTTAGAAGATCAAACATTAAACATACCTAAATAAACAACATGCATGCTTATGTAATATGGCGGTTGTGTAACTTCTGGGATCGGACATCAAGTGACTACTAAATTGAGGATCGTGTTTGAAAGAGTCAGTCCAACGTGAAGTTAACATCTAAAGATTGGTCCGATCACATGGTCGATTTTCCAAACTATGTTGCTCGAGTGTAATATTATTCCAGATTAGAACCTATAGAGGAAAAGAAAACAAAAACAAACCAGCCTCTTCTTTACAAAAAAATAAAAATAAACTTCCACATTCATGCATGAATGGTTGATGCTTAGTTTTAGTGGTTTTTATATCTATTTGACGTTTTACCTACAGGAATGAAAGCTGTTGAATCCAATTTAATAATTCACGGAGGATTGAATTCAAAACCTACAAAGTACTCAAACCTTTCATTATTATTTTACACTAGTTAAGCAACCGTTAGTCAACCAAATCCTAGTTGACCCTTTAATTAATTGCTTGCTAAAAAATAAAGACATGAACGTGCAGCATTTATCTATCATAATTTAGCATGAGAAAGTAGCATTTAAAGACCCTGTCCTATTCGATTTATTTCAATCTGAAAGTTTTGCAAATTGTTGTGTCAATTCTATAGCTGTCCAATTGTCAATGATATAGTTATTCATGAAAATGGAAATTCATTGTTAACTCGACCCCATTGGAATTAGATTTTACCCGTGGAGTACATGCTACACGAACTGATGGGGATGAAGGGTCTATTTTTTGCATAGGAAAAAAAAACACATAAAAGAAGGACAAGTAAGTAATAAAGTTGCAGGCGCGTGAGAGACAGTTGAAAAGATGATGACTAGAAAAATATGAAAAAAGGAAAAAGTGATGAGACGTGAGATGTGTAAAGGAGTGCACTGTTGATTCAGATAGGGCTTCTCTTTCTAAAGTCTGAGCCACTGATTAGGAATGAATACTAACAACACGCCCACCATACTTGCTCCTACACAAACACACTTCACTCTTCTCTCACTCACTCACTTCAATTAAAAAATATTTATTACATTAAAGAAACAAGCAAAGTGTTAGGTTTTTTTAAGTTGTCATTCAATTAAAGTCATCATACTTTTACAGTAATTACTAAGATTTAAAAGATCATTCACAACTGTAATTTTGAATATAATTTAAGATTTTTTACTCGTGATCACAATTGGGTCGCATTGACTGACTTGTTCGTAATTTTCCACAATGTGAAGGATTGTAACAAAATCCCAACTGTAACTTTTATGTGTGTGCTTGTGTAGCCGATGAACTGGACGCAATGCAAAAGCAACACTAGTTGTTTTGGAATGTGAAATTTTTTCCTTCAACGTGAATATAATTTGTTTCCAAACACAGCCTACAATCTTGATAACTTTCCTACAACCTTGACAACTGCAATTTAAAATCATGAAAACCACCTTTAAAATATACTAAGAATGATTTTTTTATTGTTTGGGTATATGCTAATTAAACCTATTTTTAATTGTAGTTACTTAACATCATTCTTTAATATTAATAAACTTTAAAGAAGTTAGTGATTCTATTTAATGAACCGTATAGCTCTAATTGGGAAATAGACTATCTGCTGTCACTGTTGTGACTTACGTGAGATTTCAGTCTTCCAAAATAAATTATATATTTTAAATAATTAACTCAAAAAAGTTTATATCCTTAAATGATGACGGCAAGATCATACATTTATTTTATGACCGCAGGAAATCAAGGTCCCTCTAAATGTCGGATATCACAAGCCTACAAATCAAAGCAGCTGAAAAAAGGTAATACTTTTTTTCTACTTATGGTTGACGAATTAACCTACAAACTTTCACATGAATTCAACCATGGTATTCATTGTCATAATATTTACGTACCTAATAAAATGTGTGGTGGGTTAAGGTGTCAGGTGGAATTTTATCTAACGGGAGAAGGGAGAAAAATAATGTAGCACAAGATGTTCAATCCATAAAAATTATTGACATAAATAATTCCACAATTGAGTCTCCCAACCCAACTAAGATCTGGATTTCGATATCCGATTTAGATATGGAATGACAATTAAAAGTATCACGTCACTCCAAAAGTTAATTGACCCCAAGATTAGAATTGAATGAATGAAAGGGCTCCTTGATTCCTTTTTGGTTGTGTTGGTGTTGGTGGAGGGCTCACCCACAACAACACAAGTGATGGAAATTATTAATAAAGAAAAAAAATATAAAGTAAGGGCGAACCAAAGGAGAAGAGGGTGCGGGAGTGTGGGTTCTATCCTGTCTTGGCTTGTCCCCCCCAACCCAACACACACAAACTCTCTCTCTCTCTCTCTCTCTCACACACACACACTCCCACCTCCAAAAGCCACTACTACCACATTGGCTTTTGTTGCCTTTTGTTTCTGTGCCTCCTATGCAGTTGTCTATGTCTATGTCTGCTGTTTCTGCTCCCTCTTTCTAGTACCTTCAAATGGGTGTGGAATCATACTTTGAATTTCTTGTTATTATTTGATTGACACTCTTCTCTTCTTCTCACCATGTCCTCTGTTCCACTCCTCCCCTGGTTTTTTTTTTTCTTTCTTTTCTTCTTCTTTTCTCCCTTGTGGTGTCCCTCCAAACATGACCTCCTTTTTCATGATTTGACCTCATTTCCATTCTGTTACAGTTCTCACTTTCTGCCTTTCCTTTTTTAAAACCCACTTGATTGCACTCTTGGCCTCCTTTATCCTCTCTTTTCTCTGTTTTTTTTTTTTTTATTCTCTTTGGTTTCCCATTTGAGTTCCACTTCAGAAGAAGAACCAACAACAACAACCACACTGGGGTGTTTTCATGGAAATTGATCTGAATGATGCAGTGACGAGTGAGGCTGAAAAGAGTGCGTCTTGCAATGGGGAGTGTGAGAAAGGTGCTGCTTTCTCATCTCCAACATGTTCATCTTCTGGCTCCTCCTCCGCACGTGTGTCTTCTTCTTATCTTGAGCTTTGGCATGCTTGTGCTGGCCCCCTCACTTCCCTCCCGAAGAAAGGGAATGTGGTGGTGTATTTCCCACAAGGGCACTTAGAACAAGCTGCATCCTTCTCTCCCTTTTCACCAATGGAGATGCCAACCTATGATCTTCAGCCACAGATCTTTTGTAGAGTTGTCAATATTCAGCTACTTGTGAGTGCTCAAATGGAGAATGAACTTGTATTGTACCTACTTAATTCGTATAAAGTAGTTGCACGTACCTTTGTATTGGTTCTATTTGTTTATTTGGTTTGGTTTGGTTTCGTTTAATTGTAATTTTCTCTATGAATAGGCCAATAAGGAGAATGATGAGGTTTATACACAGGTTACTTTGCTTCCCCAGGCTGAGGTTGGTTTTCATAATTGTTCTGTTTTGGTGCATCTTTGGTTAATTTTTTGTTGTTCTCTATGAGGATGAGAATTTATTATTACTTTGAGGCTTGAGCATTGTTTGTAGTAGAAGGGCAGTAGTGGCTTGAAATATTGGATTGTGTTCAGTTGGCAGGGATGTACATGGAGGGAAAAGAGCTTGAGGAATTGGGAGCAGATGAAGAGGGAAATGAAACAACACCTACAAAGTCAACCCCTCACATGTTTTGCAAAACTCTTACAGCCTCAGATACCAGCACTCATGGGGGGTTCTCTGTCCCTCGCAGAGCTGCTGAAGACTGCTTTCCTCCTTTGGTGTGACACCATGTTCTAGTTTTGAATTTCTAACATGAAATTGTTTAGGAGTTTTGAATTCACTGTCTCCCTAGGGGTAATGAATTGCTTTTGCTTTCACTACAGGATTATAAGCAGCAAAGACCTTCTCAAGAGCTTGTTGCCAAAGACTTGCATGGTGTGGATTGGAAATTTCGACATATTTACAGAGGTAATTGAAAAAATTAAAATTAATTAAAAAACTGTGTGTGGCTGGCTTCATAATCTTATATTGATATAAATGATATAGAAGTCCCTGTGGTAATTTTGTCAGGTCAGCCAAGGCGGCATCTGCTCACTACTGGCTGGAGTATTTTTGTTAGCCAAAAGAATCTTGTTTCTGGAGATGCAGTTCTCTTTCTTAGGTGTGTATATATGTGTGTGTGTGTGTGTTCAAGTAGGAGTCTGTTTTAAGAACATAATAAACATTGATTAATTAACAGTGTACAAACTTTTACATTAACAGTGCTTACCTTATCTATTAAACTCTTGCTTTAATTGGTATTGATATGTATATTCTTTTTATATTGTTTTACCAATCAATGTTATACTGTTCTTTTATTGTAATGAATAGTGTATATTCTTTGTTGATTATTAATATTAAGGGAAATTCTTGTCATAGTGACTGAAAGTACCAATAAGCATTAGAAATCCGTACAGGGGGAAGAAAAAAGACTTATCATAGAAAATATCTCTAAACCTCTGATATTTTTTGTTCAAGACTGTCTAGAATTTATGTCTTACCAAAATCTGGAAGGTTGGGAAATGAGTGATAATGATATCCTTATAGTGGATCCTTAATACTCATTAATTTCTTTGTAGGGGTGAAAATGGAGAATTGAGATTGGGAATCCGGAGAGCTGCTCGACCAAGAAATGGTCTTCCCGAATCAATTGTTGGTAGCCAGAGTTATTATCCCAATTTCCTTTCTTCTGTGGCTAATGCTATATCAGCGAAAAGCATGTTTCATGTTTTCTACAGTCCAAGGTACTATATTAATGAATCATTTTTTCTTTTTTTACATTTTGCAAAGTGTTTGAAGTTCAGACTCTAATTATTACCTTTCATTATCATTATGCTGTTGGCAATCATAGATGAAACATCAATTTGATGTATGTCATGATAACTTATTTGTCAGTTAGTAATCGACTCTTAGTTACAATGAAAGTGAAGTCATAGTATATTCTAGTTCACATGTTAAGGTATGGAGAAAAGAGTGAGCACCCCATAAAAGCATTTCTTCTTACTTAGAAGCGCTAAAAAGATGGCTCACATGTTTATTTAATGTTTCCTAGTTGTCTTTTATTCTTCCAATATGATATTGTAACTGTAACGGACAACACCGGGTAAGGGCTTTCCATCCTTGTCAAGGAAGGGATTTAATGGTCAGAAATAGGCAAGTAGGTTTTATCAGCCAATATATCCTTATCATTTGATTCTTGGTGTTGTCCAAAATACTTCCTAAACCATACATGGAGTGGATAGTCAGCTGTAGATAGAACTACATCAGCTTCTGTTAAACAACAGCAGAACCATATCCTGAGGGAACTGACACACACAAACCTGCCTTATTTCTTCATCTTGTCAATTGGTTGAAGAAATAAGCCATGTTGCCTGTATAAATCTTGCCAATTGTGAGAGAATTGGGGCCTTTCAATATTAGGGAGTGTATTGAGAAGAAAAATCCCTTAATTTTTAGCATATGAATGTGGATGCAAGGATAGTGAAGAGTGAAAGAATTTAATTTGAACAGAAATGAGAATGTGGCTCATGGCCTTTCTAGAAACTTAGATGATAAGATCCTTACAGCTTACTACTTTTGATCTTTTTGGACAGAGATTGAGTTCCATGTTCTTCTCAGTCTTTGAAGAAATAGAATAGATGTGATATTTCCTGTGAAAAGGAACTGGATAACATCCTTCAGCTGATTTAATTTTCCTCTTGCATTTTGTGTTCCTTTTCCCCCCCTTCTTTATAGTAGGCTTCCCTGATCATCCTGCTACCTACTTTTCCTTCAACAAAATAACTGCATCTTTTTATCCTTATTTTGTCATCAGATGATTGAAATTTGTCCATTTGACCTGTAACTGGTTAGTTGTTTTGTTGTATTGTTCAGTTGTGTCAAATAGTAAGGAGCCTATGTTGGATTAATGAACTTTATCTGTTTTTTGTTTGATAAAGGATTTCAGCGTACTCATGATTGGTATATGAATCTTGCAATAAATTGTGACGTGCTTAAATTTGGTATAATACAGAGCAAGTCATGCAGATTTTGCTGTGCCCTACCAAAAATATATCAAAAGCATCAAGAATCCAGTGACCATCGGGACAAGATTCAAAATGACATTTGAAATGGATGAATCTCCCGAAAGAAGGTCAACTGCAACCCAGTTATAATATTTTAACCATTATCTTCCATGAACTAAAAAAGAAAAATCTTTAGGAATATGACATTCTTCCTGTGTTGCAGGTGCACTAGTGGCATAGTGACTGGAATGAGTGATTTGGATCCCTATAAATGGCCTGAGTCAAAATGGAGGTGCTTGATGGTACATTTGCATTTTATTTTTCTTTACATACTATGCAGTATGTTTTGACCTTATATTGTACATTTAGCATTTCTTCTGGATTTTATCTTCACCGACTTTGCCATTGAAGTATATGCTTCGTCAACCTTTTATTGATGATGCATTTTCATGTGAGGTTTTTTATTGATATGTTCCTTTTTATCACTTTCTTCTGTAGTTGCAGTTCATTGAGAAATGTTAGGATAAGGAATTAATAACTCTAATTTTTAGTTACCCTCATCAAACTGAAATTTTGTGAAGCAACTTTATTTGGAACAATTCACTGAGAAATCTAATCCTTTCCCCAAATTTTCTATATATGATACATGCTTGCACAGTATACACTGTCTTCATGCATAATATACTACTCTCTTTGGCCAGATTTAACTCTGAATTGTTTTACATGCAATTATCATATCCAGAGAAGAACTTTCATTTAAGCCTGCAATCGAGCTCATCCTATGAAACTAGTGTTTTTTAAATTTTAACACAGTACTGCATCAATTTTTTTTTTTTAACACAGTACATTAATATAGACCAAATGTTGATAACTTGTTACTGTGATATCCAACAGGTCAGATGGGATGAGGATATTGAGATTAATCATCAAGATAGAGTGTCTCCCTGGGAGGTTGATCCTTCTGCGTCTCTCCCTCCGCTGAGCATTCAATCCTCCAGAAGGCTGAAGAAACTGAGGTCAGGTCTGCAGGCTGCCGCACCCAATCACCTCACCACTGGTATAAATCCTAAATCCTAATGCCGAGATAGCCAAAGAAAAATAAATCAGTAAACTTAAGAGATCCTAATCATCCTCTATTTATTTTTATGGCTTCTCGTTTGTGACAGCAGGAGGTACTGGATTTATGGACTCTGAGGAGTCAGTAAGATCATCCAAGGTCTTGCAAGGTCAAGAAAATACAGGTTTTATGTCACTATATTATGGATGTGACACAGTAACTCAGCAGCCAGAATTTGAGATCAGATCTCCTAGCCATCCTAATCTTGCTTCAACTGGATTGAGAAAGATTGCTGCTGCTGAGTTTATGAGGGTTCACCCTTCTAGTTATGCAGACTTCATGGAAACTAACATGTTTCCAAGGGTCTTGCAAGGTCAAGAAATATGTCCATTTAGATCCCTGACAGGAAAGGTTGATTTGAACTTTGGTGCTTGGGGCAAACCCAATGTCAGGTACACAAATTACAACCTGCATCAGTCAACCAAACCTAACTTTCACTCTTTTGGACCAGAAGTTTTTCAAACTGCATATTTCCCTTATGGTGATATTCACAAAGCTGGTCAAGGTAGCAGCATGTTGTGCTCTAAGCCAACCAATTTCCAACGAGAGAATATCCCATTTAACACTCCTTCCACTCAGTCAGGCATCACAATCCCAAATGAGCAGAAGCTGCCGGACAATATTTCTGGTGCTGCTTCTTTAGGGGCAAACATGAAGATTCCAAATGATGACAATTTTAAGGGGAAGGTAAACGCTTGTAAACTATTTGGATTTCCCTTGTCCGGGGAGACTACTGCCCAAAATTTACAGAACTCTTCTAAAAGAAGCTGCACAAAGGTGAGCCATGATGATAGCAACAGAGTTATATTGTGAATATGCCTTTTTCTCTTCCTTTACAATTTGCCCACCCATGTAACATAACACTGAATGAAGGTTCACAAGCAAGGTAGCTTAGTTGGAAGAGCCATTGATCTCTCAAGATTGAGCAGCTACAATGACCTGCTGATTGAACTAGAGAGACTATTTAGCATGGAAGGCCTTCTAATAGATCCTAATAAGGGATGGAGAATCCTCTACACTGACAGTGAAAACGACATTATGGTTGTGGGGGATGATCCGTGGCAGTAAGTAGTCATCTTCCTTAGCTTTTTTATGTTTTAGTTAGTTATCATTGGCCATCATCACCTTATTCTACACAATTAACTGATGGGACCAATAGAACCTCACGCCTGTTCCATCCTATGTAAAATAACATTGTAGGTGAAATACACTGAAAAAAATTCCATTTTACCTTTTGTCTGCAGTGAGTTCTGTGATGTGGTATCCAAGATTCATATACATACACAAGAAGAGGTGGAGAAGATGACAATTGGGATGATGATCAATGATGATAGCCAGAGTTGTTTGGAACAGGCACCAGTGATGGTGGAGGCTTCAAAGTCTTCCTCTGTGGGTCAGCCAGATTCTTCTCCAACAGTGGTTAGAATGTAGTTTCAGAGTTGTCCTATGTATTGTGTTGTTAGCCCTGTTTCTATGCTATATGATCAATACTATTTTGCACATCTGTTGATACCACAATTGATCATATATTGCCTGGCACTATGTAATGTAAGAAACGATTAGCAAGTAATGTAACTCTGGAGTAATAATGGTGGCATCCAATCCAAGATTCCCCGATCCTGGTCATGCTCTAATGAAATTAAACAACTTAGGACCAATCTTGTGTGATAGCAACGTATGGTTTTAAAGAACACAATCGCTTCATATAATAATTGAGTTGTACGGTCAAATACCAATATTTCACCAACCAAAAGAAAAATAATATATCACGTCTGTGCTACTGCCTTCTAAACAGAAGCATACTTGATTTGTAGCTTGCCCTTAAATAAATAAATGTGGATAATTTTAAAAACCCAAGGCGTCCAATTTCAGGAAAACCCAAATGGGACCAGTTAACCATAGAGGAAAGTGTTTGCATCCAGTTGGAAACTGAAGTTTCCTCAACACATAGTAAGTAGTTACAAGTGACGACCGGAGCACGGAGAACGAGAACATAGAGGGCCTTTCTTTTTTCAATTATGCCCGCTGACCGCTTAAGGAGGTTGATATAATATCTAAGAGCATCTCCAATGCAAGGAACCTAATTGGGTTTCTTAAGTAATTTTTTGTGGCCCCTATAGTACTTTTTGTGGTCCCCACGGTGCCATATCACTCCTAAGAAACTCATCCATTATTTTACTCCAATGCAAGATATCACAAGGAGCTCAAGAAAAATCCACATATTTATATTTTTTTTAATAAAACTTAATATTTTTTCAATTTTATAAATATAAATTAAAATAAATAAAACGAAATGTATAACAATATAAAATAAAATTTACATAATAATAAATAATGGCTCTTTTGTTTTTATTTTCCTGTGCATTTGTTTTCTTTTTCTTTGTAATGGCTCTTCGAGAAAGAATGCACAAATGAAATACCTAACAAAATATAAAATAAAATTTACATAATAATAAATAATGGCTCTTTTGTTTTTATTTTCCTGTGCATTTGTTTTCTTTTTCTTTGTAATGGCTCTTCGAGAAAGAATGCACAAACGAAATGTTTAACAACATTTTTACCATCTCATTAATAATATAATTACTTTTGCATTTATTTTCTTTTTTTTTGCAATGGCTCTCTTATTTTTGTTTACCAGTCAATATGATCAATTTGTGCATTCTTTTTCAAATCAGCACACCTGCACACACGTCCAAACACACACACACCCCAATTTTATGTTTCAGCCCATTAGCCCCCCAACACCGGTCCACATGCCCAATGCTAGAAGCTTCCTCTGGCTTCTTCACTTCCAATTTTTTTTCTCTTCTCTGATGCGCCTTTCTTCTTCACTTCTAATTTCTTTTTTCTCCTTCTCTATTGTGCCTTTCTCCAAGCCTTCTCCTTCTCTGTGCATGACCTTATTGGCTTCTTCACTCTCTTCTCTGCGCCTCGTCGAAGGTCCTCCACTCGAGCTAGCTTCCTCGCACTGCGTCTACCGTCACTATCTCTTCACCGTCGCCGTGTGTCCACCATCGTGGTCCCTTGCGGTCGTGGTCCTTCACCGTCGCAGTCCTTCGCCGTTGCGGTCCCTTCGCCGTTGCGGTCCTTCGCCGTTGTCATCCTTCGCCGTCGTGGTCCCCTCGCCGTCGTGCCATCAGGTTAGTTATTTTCCCTCTTTCTCGTGCTGGTAGTTGATCTGAAATGCATCTCTCTCTCCTCAAGTTTGCGTTCCTTATATAAGAAACGCATTTCTCCCATCAAGAACCCGTTCCGCCACGTAAGCACTCTCCAACGCAAGATTTTTTTACGGAATCGTTTCGTCATCTGAAGGAACGCTCGAAGATACCGCGTTGGAGATGCTCTAATGTGCTTCCTCGTGCAGCCATCCTTTTAAAACAATGAGAACATACAGACTTGCAAAAAAAAAAAAAAAAAATCAACGTTTATTTAGAATGAAAATAATCATACTTTGGTCTTTAAAGTTTAAACCACTTACTTGAATACTAAAAAAACCCATTCCATATCCAAAACAATGTTCAAAGTTTTAAACAATTAAACAGAAGCATAATGATTTTACGATATACACCATGCAATAAAATTTATTTAAAGTGGCCTAGATGTGAACGTGTGAAGCTTCTTCTCAATATAGTAAGGATCTGACTGGGGTGGGACCTTGACATGTCTCCCACCATCGAAGACTAGTTTAAAATCGTTATATTTATATAAATTCAAATCAGTGGTTGAGTTTTTTTTTCAATTTTTTTTATTCTCTCTTTTCCTGATATCCCCGCATTTTCCTTACTGAAGCAACAACCCATCAACTACATACTCCACGTACCGTCGTAACCGCCACGGACCAACATACACTGCTGCTAAAGTCAATTTCTGGAAATGACGTTCATTTTTTTCTTTTTCCTTTCCTCTCCCTCTTGCACCCCTTAGAACCTCATGAATTCAAACCTCATTCCACCACTAACATCAATGTATCGCTAAGAATCAAACACCACCACCTCCCACCCAGCAAACAAACAAAACACTAGAGAAGAAAAATCAAAGCAACAAACACCGCACAATTTTGCTTTGATTCACGCGCAATTCTTAATGCTTCTTTTTGGGAGTGAACACAACGGCAACACCAATGAGAAACTCTACGTGAACGAGAACGTGTGACAACACCATACCAGCACAAGCGGATAGAGGCAGTGGGGTGGAGAGGGGAAAGTCATGCCGAAAGTGGAGAGGAAGAAGAGGGTCATGGGGGATTGGAAGGAAGTTGGCGGTTCTAACAGAGAAGGTGAAGCATTAGGATTTCAAGGATAAATTGGAAAAGAAAAGAAAAAAAAAAAAAAACAAGGTAGCATTATAAACTTTGTTGAAAGAAAACTAACCATAGCCGAATTGGTTTTAAGTAACTTGGCATTTTAATTTTCAAACTTTAGAAGATATAATTAATTAAGACTAAACAAACAACGTTACCGCCACTTTAGAAGTAAGGTATAATTAGACCATATAACTTAGCATTTTAATTTTCAACATTAGAAGGTATAATTATCACGGCACAGTTGAAATGGCAAAAGAAATTAATATAGAAAAAGGTATAATTAAGACTAAATAATGTCACCACCCTCTTTAGACATCTAAAATTTTGAAAAAATTAAGTAAACTTAAACATCAAAAAGTGAATCTTTACATAACGGTAAAAGTTATGTCTTACTAACTTATTAGCTGTAAGTTCGAATTTGAAAATAATCTATTTGTATATATAAGAATAAGGTTATATATAATATCTCTCTCATTTACTCTCGCATAGTAAGAAAACTCTATCAAACAATAGGATATGTGAACTTTACAACATAAAATTCCTGCTTCTTCCCTAGCTCCAAAACAGGCCAATAATATAGCCATACAGTTGCAGTTAACTTTTAACATTTGTCTAACAACATCTATCCAGGGGCATAAATTTTTTTCGGTATATTGAAGGTCATATTTCAACTATTTTACTCCAGCTGTGCAGACTAAATACACAAGAATACAGGAAAAAATATTTATACTCACCAGGGTTACAATCCAGGATTAGAGGTGGAACAGACCACTTCAAGTCAAGTTTGATTAAACCTAATATTGATCTGATTTAAAAACAAAGTCTGACCTAATTATAAACCCTTTTTTTAGACTTGATCTGACCTACTTAAAAATTTAACTTTGCCTACGAACCTATTAAAAAAACCTAAAATCAAATTTATTCTAATCTTTTTTACTTTCCCTTTTTTTCCTTTTTTTCATTTTATCATCTTTCTTTCATTTTTTTTCTATTATTTTCCTTTCCTTTTTTTCTTTTTATTACCTTTCTTTTCCTTTTTTCTTTCTTTCTTCTTTGTTCAATTATTTTTCTTTTTTTTTCTGTTCTAATATTTTCTGTCATTTTTTCTATCTTCCTTTGTCTTTTTCTTTTAAGCTTCCTCTCTCCTTGTATCTATTTTAATATGTTTCTTTTCCTTTTTTTCATTCTTTCCGTTTCACCATTTCCCTTTTTTTTGTTTTCATTTTTTAAAATAATTTTTTCTTTCATTTTCATTATTTTTATTATTTTTTTAAAAATATTTGTTTTCAATTTTTTTGGAATTCGAACAAAATTAGAGTATAACAAATTGACATATATATATATATTAAATAAGCCAATCAAACATGCCTAATTTTTTTTTTTTTTAAACTTGAACCTATCTTTTTTATTTAAACAAGCTTTTCAAAAAACCTTGACCTTTATAATAAACAAGTCAAGCCAGACCAAAGGTCCTGATAGACGGCCTAACCCATTTTCATCCCTATCCAGAGGCAACCTTAATGCTAAATATATTACAAATATTGGCAATCATATGTTACAAAATTGGGCGTCTACCTGGATGTGAATAAGATTAAACTATTTTAGATCTTACTATTAAATCTGCTGGCTTAACATTTACAGGTTAGTTACTCTCAGCAGAAACAAAATTGCAGATACATTATTCTTTACACACTATAACCAGTATCATCAGTTCCTAGCTGAAAATGGGGGAATAATAGCATGCCCCTGACCTGACCTTTCTATGTCATATGACTTGAATATCAAGCATAAAGAATTGGGAATCTTTGAAGCCAACACTCTCACCATCAATGGGGAAATAATACCAAGAGGTGCCTCAGACCACATCATCTTCCATTTCCTGAGGACCAAAAATGCTGCTCAACTTTCTTCAGTTTCTAAAATGTGGCGTTAAGAAGGGCATCTAGAGTTAATACTTAATAGACACACAAGGTCTAATACCTCTACTGGGAATCTGAATCAGTAGGAAGATATGGGCGGGGCCTTACTGAACGTTTTTGGCGGGGAAATGAGAAAGGGCTATCTGATCTTTGCCTACTTGCTTTGTCAGATCTAACATCATTCATACCAAGAAGCAAAGGAGCTGCATATGTAGGAATGATGAGTCAATAAAGCGAGGAGAAAAAAAACAACATTGCATATAAGAATCCCGGTTAGAACTTGAACATTGTCAAAACAAACTAGCATATTGTACAAAATGATTTCCTCAGCTAAAAATGTTTTGCTCAAGTGGACAATTAACTTCCTCAGGAAAAAAAGAGTTATGAAAGCTTTAGGTTGAGAAAAAGTAACAAACCGGCATCTGTCAAAGAATCTCCGGCATCTTCTCTGGGTTTAATTTGCGGTCTGGAATTCAATCCATTTGCAGTGGAAATGTCACCATTACTGCCACTGGCACCACCTCCAAGACTAAGAGAGATCCAATCCTCAGTGAAGACGCCATTTGACACGTCTGCATGATCTCTCAGTTCATGCTGCATAGATGATTCTGCTGGTTTTGTAGGGAGAAAAATCTGAAGGGATGGATCTTCTCTTGGAAATGCCAGTGGGTTGTCAACCAAGCCACCATTTAAATCATCATCAGGTCGACCTGCTGAGGAATCTGGTACGAGAGTGCTAGATCCCAAAGCAGTATCTGGAGCCAACGTATAACCATTCAGTGATGATGAGCAATTAATATTGCCATGATGCAAATCAATCAATGCGTCTGAAACATCCTCCACTTCAGAACTGAATAATTGGAATCCTGAGACTGCCGGAGTTCCAGACTGCAATGGCCAGAGGGAGGGCATCCCAAAATCATCTGCACTGGGATTATTAAAAACTCCCAAGCTCGGATTTCCACCAGGATTGTGATCTTCCGTATATGGATCAATAATTCCAGGCTGTAGCACTGAGTAAACATCAACTGCATCACTAGTTTGATTATTTTGGTACCCAGTTATAGGAGTAGGAGAAATCAATACATCATTGTCTTCTTCTGAATCACTAAGAATAATAACTTTTGCATCACCAATCGGAGCAGATGCATTATTAACAGTAAATCCATAAGCTGAATCTATATTATTGTTAAACACATAATTCATTTCAATCCCATTGGTAGTAGAATAATTAATATGCTCGCCACCACCCTGATTTATGCTAGGATCATCTTCATCCCGGCCACTTCCAGTGTCACTGCTGCTCATTGGAATAATAACATGTTCATCATTTTCAAATTCCTCATTCAATCTATTATTACCAGAAGAGGTGTTTGTGTTCTCAGGTTTGCTGACTTCCCAAACACCATTACTATTCTTCCTGATGCCAAGTTTTAAGCCAGCAATAGGACTATCTGAAAGACCTTCCTGTTTGAGCTTTAAATTTTCCATGCTCTTGACTTCATCAGTCGAAACAAAGAGGGATCCATCAGGACGGTGCCATTGAGCAAGAGTCCCCAACTCCCGGCGTTCACTTTCATTCTTAGCCTTGACACGCCAACAACCATCAGGCTTCACCTCAACCTCTGCAATCTCTTCACCACAATTTTTCATCTGTGCCAGCATATAAGAAATAATTACTGATTCAACAAACCACAGTATGAGATTGAAGAGAGAAATAAAGATCAAAGGGGAAAAAACACTACCAGAGTAGTGATGCGATTGAAGTAAGGATCAATAATCATATTCTCCAAAGCATAATTTTTAAGGCATATGGGGCACTGCCACTGCAGAAAGAATTAATGCTTCAACATTTTTTTAAAATAAAAAAGGAAGGTATAAGACAAATCATGCTCAAACTTTTTAGAATCATACCTTCCTTGACCGTTCATTCATTTCCACAAAAACTTCAAGATCAAAACAACCCATGTGAACACAAGGTTTGAATCTCCCTGCAATCTTCATTCTTGAACCACTCATCTATAAATTTCACAAGTGTATAAAATTTATGACCTCAGGAACTGATTTATAAAACTCCATGGGTACTAAAATAATCCAATACACGAAAGCCTTACTGGGCAACGGAGATTGATGCTAAAAGTGTCTGAAACGACTTCCAAATCACTATCACTATCAGCATTATCATTTGCATTTCCACCCCCAACACAACAACAGACACGTGCAAGAGCATCTTCGAAACGCTCACCATCAAACTCCTCTGGAATCATGCTTAGGACCTAGGTAACAGCAAATCATTAATTTTACCACATTATTGGATAATAAACATCTGTAGTAACATTAAAAGAAGATATAGAATTTACAAAATCAACATGCATGTCGAAGACATTTCAACAAAACAGAGATATAAATGTCACGTCCTTCATAAATTAAATTTTATAGTTCAAAGAGAAAAGATATGGACTTTAAAAAATCAACATGCATCTCTGGTTGTTTCAATAGTGTAGCCGACTCTAACTGTATTAGAAACCCATAATGGAAATGGTAAAAAGAAGAGTGATTTCATTGGTTGACTGGAAAAAAAAAACAAGGAGAAAATGAGATATCTTCCAGGGTTTCCCCTTACAATTATGCTAAGACACTGCTCAGTTAACCAAGTGCTGAAAACCTCAATGGCATTCCCTTCTACTCCTCCTAATTAAGCCAAAGCTGTCCTTCCAACTCCTCTAACTAATTATTGATGCTCTACTTTAAGTAACTGTTAATGTTTGGGAATCTCTAATGCAGAGATTTGGTAGCCTTGCTGGTTGCTGCATTTAAGGACCTGTTTGACTTTGGTTGAGGAAAATGTGTTTTGTTTCCATTTTACATTTCCAGTGATTATTACAAAAAAAAAAAAAAAAAGTCATTTTATTTTCACCATTTCCTGAACAAATCATTGTAAACATGACGCATATTGAAAAAACTGACTTTTTTGTAATTTTTTGTGAAAACAGTCAAAACCCAAAATGGAAACAAAACACATCTCCTTAAACCAAACAGAAACTGATGCCCTTTCCTCTGTTTTCTCCCTTGTATTTCTACCTGTTCTAGATGATACCTTATCCTCAACTCCTTGTGCTTTCCTTTGCTTCTATCTACTACAATTTCTTTTTCCATAAAAGAATCTTTTTTAATTAGACAGTGAAGCCTCACTCCCATTAGAATCCATGCACACAACTTCACATTTAAATGGTTGAGAAGGGCAAACAAAATTTAGATCACTAACTTAAACATATATGAATCATGGATAAAATATTAACAATATAACATTTCTGCTTTGTTTGGAAACACCAAAACTTCATCAAAAACAAATTTGGTATGACTAAAAGGAATCATGATAAAAACAGACGTGCCAAATAAAATAGAGAAACGGAGATCACGATGTTCAAATCTCAAAAAGAAGTTAATTCAAAACAAGTGTTAGCAATATGTCTTCACTCTTCACCTTATTTGCTAAGCAGAAAACTAGAATTCACATATAAAAACCAAATCAACAAGATTCATATTTACTTTGGTTATGTTGGCACCAGAAGTTCTATATATCAACACAATTCCAGGCAAACAACAAGACAAGAACTATTCTGAATAACCAGATTTTATTACTGAAAACAGTGTTATATCACAAACGTGAATACAACCTGTATCAATTACAGAAAGTAAATATCAGTAATCCAAGATTCTAAGAAAAGGCTCCTCACTTCCAATGGATGAACCAGTGGAGACCACTAACAATAACCCTTGCAGCTACTGAACTTTTTTCTCGCTCACAGCCACTACCTCTCTTTCCTGCTTTTTCCGTACCCCCACCCCGACACTACTCGCTAACTAATATCCCCTTCATCTTTCTTCCTCTCCCTCTCCAATTTGACCCTCATCATTCATAGCATACCACGTGTCTTTTCTCATAACATATTTACTTTTGTCTTCAGCTCTTCCTTTTTGGGCCTTGCGTGTGTAAACCTTGTCATAAGCTTTGAGAGGCCCATCAGGTTAGGAGTTCAGTAGACCCAACCATGCCTTTGTTACATATGTTAAAGGATAATATAAACACAAAAAAATCAAAGCAACAAGCTGATAACTCTAAAGCATGGAACTAAGAAAGCATAAGAAGTCAATGATAAATACAATTCTTATGTCAGAGACAATAACAAGACAGATGCTTTTCACAATAAAAATAAATGCTAAATGCCAAGATCAGCAAGAGCTACAATATCAACTATCAAGCCATAAGGACTATATAAACAACCCTGTCGCCTCAATACCTGCCTCGATCAATAATGTCTTACTTAAAATTGACAAACAATGAGAATCACATCAGCATTCCAAGTTTTGCCAAATTTCAGTTTTTTCCTTTCAGAAATCAACCAAAAGAGACCAGCATTGGAAACTTTGAACTGACATCATATTTCTATAAGGAGATTAACATCAAACTTAACTATTCCAATAAGCCCAGATTGAAGGAACCAAAAGTCATCCAGAATACTATGCTTAGAAATTAAGCAAGTTTAGAATGTAATCTACCTCTGGCATGCTGAGCCTTTTAACAATACGGACCCCTAAACAGAATATGCGAGCATCACACCCTGTTAAGGAAATCTTATTAATTCCGTCCTTTGTATATGGCGTGATCTGACAAAGGAGAAATAAAATAGGAAATTGAATAAAACCAATATGAATGAAATTTAATTAACACTGCTGAAAAGATCGGACTAAAACTAGCACTCAAGCATAAATATCTATATTAGAAAAAAAGCACAGAAAATAAGATAACAGAAATTTCTGAACTGCTATAATCAATAGAAGACAATAAACTCACAACTGGACCAGTGTCACGACCATTAGCCCCAAGCAACTGTGAACCAGGTCTGTTAATTGCACGAACAGGAAGACCTTCATGAATATAGTCAAATCAATGAGGAAAATTCAATTCAACCACAAAATTCACGAATTCTGTGAAGAAACGTTTGATGCTTTACTTACAAAATAGATACTTCTAATTACAGATTATAATATGATATGCTGATGTGCAAACTAAAAAAAGACCCATAACATGAAACAAAATTCTCAAAAGGAAACTAAAAAAAAGTGACGAGATCACAACTTGTAACATACCATTGACCTTTAGATCTGCAAATTGTGGCCATTGCATCCTGAATGAAACCTTGTCATTCAAAAGCATACACCAAACCTAGATATGAAACAATTGGCATACATTAATACCTGGATAGAGAGTTATGCATTAAACTACTAGCACTAAACCAAACCTTTGTTCTGTTTCCTGTTTCTTTAGCTTGTATTTCTCCAGTACTTCTTGTACTATTTTATTAATATATATATTTATCTTGGCTGATCAAAAAAAAAAAAACTAAACCAAACCAACCTGAACATCATATTCTGATTTTGATACCAACTCCTTGTTTACTCTTGTGAGTTGAAATGTTCTTTCCAAACTCTGTACCGGATTGGTTCTGAACAATTCAAACAGCAATATGGTTAAATCATTCAAGCAGAAAGTTACATTAAAAATTGGGTTAAAGCAACAGTAAACGATAAATACGTGATGGATTTGAGAATGATTTAAGAAAACATGAGACAATAAAAGATAACACTTGAATAAAGAGGGGAGAAATTTAGTTCCAAAAGATTAATATCTTGAGAGAATTTTCACCTCAGAAAAAAAAAATTAACACCCAAACAATTTTACTTCACATAATGTAAATAAGAAATAGCACAATACTGGTATCCCTTTCAAATAGCACAATGTAGAGCATATATAGAAAGAAACCAAAAAACTATACACAATGCATATGAACTTCTATTAAAGAAAGGAAATTGATATCATGACCCAGTTATACAATGTAAAACTATGTCTAAACTTCAAAAAATCCGCAAATGTACTCTTACCCATCGGTGGGAATATTGGTTGTGGTCAACTTCACTGGAAACAAAAGGTGTGTCGCTGAAACATAAAACCTGTAACATAAAGAAGAGCAACATATACAAATTTGAGTGATGGGTTAAAGAGAATGGTAAATAATAAATGCATATGAAGTTTCCTTCAATTACAAGAGAATATAACAGATAAAAAGAGGAAGAAATCGTCCAAGACAACAAACATGGCATTCATCAGAGAATCATAATCTTGCCCTCGAAATGAAAATGTTCTACAAAAATAAAAAAGCCTAGTGATGATAATTAGAATCTCTATCCGTAACTAGAAGACATAAAAATGTTATCAGAGAAAAATAAAATACATAAATTGACTGCCTCTACAACTATCAACATGCCACGAAAAGAAACAATCAACAATGAAGTTACCACAATGCAACATGTTATCATCTCATAAGATCAGTTAATTCCACCAATACAGAATATCATAGATAACAAATTGGGGGGAAAAAAATTGACCAACACAACTACACAAGCCCTTGAGAACACAAAAAAAAAAACAAAAATGGGACTTGAAGTAAGGATAAAAAAATATTCAGCACTGAATTTGGAAGAAAAAAGTTCTGAACAATTTATTCCACCCCATCTACTAAAATATGAAGGGAACACAACATACGGGTCTGCTCGATCGAGTCGACATATTTCACAGTAGAATTTATCAGGAACGGGTGGGATTCCATCCATAGGTTTCTCTGGAATAATAACACAGTTGATGTGCTGTGACACATGGCATCTTGTATCTTCACACTGCAATTAGACGAGAAGAACAAAATGACTTTATTAACAAACATAAGTTGTCACAAGATATCATGAGGATAGAAGACATATAAATTTAATATTACACCTTGATCAATGGCTCTGTATCCAATACATTTCCACAGAGACAGCGAATCTTCGTATCTGATTGAAAGGATTTGTCAATTTCACCTTTAATTTTCCCATTACTGCTATCTGAGGCACCCTGTCCCTTTGATGCTAGATCAATGGCCCCAGATACCTGCAACTTTCTGGGCAAAAAGAAAACACAAGTCATGAAAGAAAAAAATAAACCAAGGAGATTATAGCATATACCAGTATAATCAACTTAAAGCAAACTCAGAAACAAATCAAATCATGTGTGAACTACGAACTGATTGACAAATATCAGCCTTTAAATTTATCTGAAGCTTACCAAAGCTAGATAAAGAAAATATCACCAAGTGTTGTCTCTAACACTTACCTATATGTGTCATCCACTAATTTGGCCACTTGTTGTTTTCCAACAGCATTCTTCTTGGTCCACAATTTGGAAACTGGGAAAAAGTAACAAGCTGTGAGCTTAGTTTAAAGGAAAAAAGGTGGAGGAACATTAGAAAGGCAACTTCACATATTAAAATCACAAAAATAAATTATATGCATAATTAATAAAAAAATCCAAAATTCATATTTAATGAACTATGCCTCAATAGAAGTTTCCACCACTCCAAAGTTCAAACCAGTGCTTTAAAACTTGGCTTAGACCAGCCAGTTCAAGCCTTGAATCAGATCAAAAAATGTAATTAAACCCGAAAAAACTTATTTGACTTGGCTGGTTTGCAGCACGCCCAGAGGACTGGTAAGTTTTCCAAACCATCCACCCCTCACACTCAGTAAGGCGGTGAGCCATCACCCAACCCTTGCCAGTGGCTAGCTTGTTGCCTTGTGCGCATCAGTGTGCAAGGCAGAGACAACGTAAAGCAAGGAAAAAGATAGAGACAAATAGAGAAATTAGAAATGAGAAATTGACAGGAATTAAAACTGAAACTGAACAGTTTCATTAAACAGCTAAAATAGGAGAATTAGTCCTCCTCCAAGGTTCCCCCTTTTCTTACCAAAATATCTCTCTGAATGCCTTCTCTCCTTATTCCCCCTAATTATCCCATTGGTACCCTCTAACTAACTTCTTTTAACAGTCCCTAACTAAGTTTTTCTTCCCTTCTATCCTAATAATATCACTCCAATAAAAGTCAACCATCCTTGAGTTGAAATTCTGGAAATTAGGAACAGATCATATATAGACCCTCCTTAAGTAAACCCCTTCAGTGGCTAGATAACCACTTGGTATGTGAGCCTAATCAATGTGGTCCACTGATGAGCAATTGAATAAAATCCCAGCACATTGCTGGTTGAGATAGTGGAGAATCAGCTTCTGAATTGAGCTTCGCAATAACCCCTCTTTCTTCATGAATCCTGTAATTAAAACCAATTTGGGTCTGGCCTATTAGGTAAAAAATTATGGCCAGTTAGCAGAACTCCAGTTCTGCCCCCACCTATTTCCCCTCTCGCTGAATGTGTCCATCCCCCTAAAACAGACCTAAATGGCGTTGTTTCATGGCTAAAATAGTTTTTTTGCAACCCACACCAATAGTGCCCACTCCAGCGACAATTTTCCACAATTTTGTCCATATCACAGCCATGACAACTGCTACTTCAAACTGCGCTGCTATTCAACTTCTGTGGCATGCTCCAGCCACTCCACGAAGCAATTCCACAATAGAGCCGCTATTAGGCATTGTTGACAACTATGGTTGACCAGTGTAATCCTTTGAGCTAGAAGTTCAACTGAGTTGATGACTGATCGGAATTTCAAAAATGTGCTCTAAGCATGCATAGTATGACAAGCCATAAAAGGAAATTTGCCATACAAACACTAACCCGAGTGAAAAGAAACAGCCCAACCACATCAGATTAAGAATGAAAGTTTATTATAAAGTGAAAAAAAAAAATCACTGCATTTTCCAAGGATTTCCATCTAACTTGAATAGAAGAAAATTAATACGTTAAAACATATACAACAATTAACAGCTGCAATGATATATTGACAGACAAATACAACATTTGAGGCATCTGTATGTTCAAGAGTTTGGTTAATAGCTGTATTATTCAAATATATTAAGCTTTGTCACAACCCAAACAGAAACATTAAAAAGTACCGCAGAATTACAACTAAAGGTTTAGTCTTTGTGCTGTTTGCATGGTTGTTAGTATCAGACGATTCACATTATGATGCAATTCCAGAGGCTATCGATACGAATCAGATGGTGTCTCGTTTTTGTTCCTGAATCGCTGTATCGGACATGAAACATGGTTGAATCACAATTTGCAGATGAATTGCGCGATTCTTCACACGCGACTGACCAAGCTGGTCGCGCTCCAAAATGGATCAGGTCATGTGCCACCCAATTCAGGAAAGCCCTAACAACAAAAACAAAAACAAAAAGAGAAAGGGAGCGGGAATGAGCCAATTGTTTCCCTCTCAATTGAATCCTCAATGACCCATACCCTAAGTTCCATCCTTCTCAGCAGCTCACTCTTCATTCATGTTCTTCTCACCTCTGTTCTCCCCAAACATTTTTCTTTGTTCCTTGGTCTTCTAAACACGTGATGGCGATGGAGTGGTGGTCCCCTATGTCCCGAAATGAGTGGTGGTTCCCATTCTTTATTTTATTGAGCTGCTGGTTGCCTGGTCCCCCTATTTTCTACACGTTTTCTGCTGTTGGTTGCCCTGTTTGGCTGCTCATGTGGCTGCACATTTGGAGAGCTGCTGGTTTTCTTTTTCTATTGTTTAATTGCCCTTTGGTTAGTTATTTGTATGTATGTTTTCATTTCTCATATATTTCTTTATGTTAAAATCCTCCTAGAGTGTTAATATATGTCTTAAATATATATATATATATATATATTCTTTTTTTTAATGACCATGAATCTTACAATTCACAATATGATACAATTCACAATTCGGAAAATAGACATTTCGATGCATGGTTTGTATCCCAATTCAACCACCTTGTATGTATGTCATGGAGAAAGTACAATCATACCTTGGTCCTCTGAGAGAATAGCTAAAATCCTATCAACAAGATCCTACAGAAAATGAAGCAATTCATTATTCATATTATTATATTGTCCTAAAACTCAAAAAAGATAGAATGGAGTTAAGCATTAAAAAAATAATTACAGTCTCATATTCTTGATTACTACAAGACTTATAAGTCTAAGCCATGCAACATAAATACAGCAATTCAAATTGCATGTAATCTAGTGGGAATCATAAAAAAAATAACATGTAATCAGCCAACAAACACCATTCAATGATGCCAATTACGGTTGCATTCAGGTTCCAAAGAAAAATCATAAAACTGAAGATACATAGTCAGTAATTGTTTTCTTTCCTCACCTGCTTCTTTCCCTGTTTTGAAAGTCCCAAATGAGTGAGCACATCTTTGAGCTCTTTTATACGGAAATATTGCAATTTTTCCTACAAGAAAAGTCACTAGATAAGTAAAGTAGAACAGCATAGCCAATGGTTAATATTACACAGCATAAATTAGAGACAAAAATGAGTAAAACCTCTACCTGCACTAACAATGATCATGATAAATAAACCAAACTAAACAAAAACTGTCAATTCCAATCAACGAATAAAGCACAAACTAAGCTTGCCAGAGAAATTTATAATACCTATGCATGTAAATCAAATTTAAAAATTTTAAAGCAATAAATTCCCTTGCCCCCACTTAGTCACCATTCTAAACCTTATACTGCCAATTACCACGAAAATCAAAACTGTATTCTGCATTAACAATTTAACGACAAACCAAACTAACCCAATTTACAAATAAAACAAAAAGGAAAATGTAAACAAGCAATCCAATGAGTTAGGCACCACTAAACCAAAAACAAAAATTAAAAAAGCATGAATATACCTTGCAACTGGCTACCAAATCCATTTTGCACAGAATCTTCAGCAAAAACGAAGAGAAGTCCGCAAGCAAGGCCTCGGAAGCTAGCGCATGCCGCCTCCAGAAGCGATCAATCTACTCAAATTAAGTAAAACAAGCAAAACAAAAGCAACTGGTACAATTTAGATGATCAATTAAAAAAATTAGGAGTAAAACTCATAACTAAGGGCGAGGAGGGAAAATTAAGCACAAATTTTAAAATGCTAATCATGGAAACAAATCGAAATCTATCACAAAACAAGCAAAAAAAGGAAAAGGTAGTGACGATTAGGGTTTTGGGAGCTTACTTGCGCGTTGGTGTGCGTTTCTGTTTGAGCCAAAACGAAACCTACACTTTAAGCTTCGGACCTGTCGCCGATATTCAATCCGATTTTCTTAACGGGAACACGTCCGGGCTAGGTTTCAGTACGCCCGCGTCTAAGTTCAATGGACACAAATCGTTTCCTTGTTTCTGCAAGTTCCTCTTCTTTGCCACAATTTATTAAGGGTTTCACCATGGTGACATTGGACTCCTTTAATTACCCACAATTAAAAAAAAAAGTAATTATACCCAAAATGGTAATTTTAATTTTTTATATTTTATTTATTGGGTGTCTCCACACTTTGTATTCGTTACCTATACTAGATTGTTAATTACTATTATTAAAAAAATCAATATTTTTTATAACATTTTAGAAATGTAATTATAAAATTTACAATAAACTTTCACATTAATTTGGGGACAAGTATTTTTGGGTTGAGTTTCTCAAATTAACTTAAAAGATAATAGAACTTCTTTTCAAACACATTCTAATGTCAATATCTACATATGTATATGAGTTTTAGGTACAAATTTTTATGAAACTAAAGATTAATAAATGAAGAGCTTATATACCTTCAATGTTTTGAACATAACTTGAGTTTTAGATATCTGTTTTAGGCGTTCTTCTGATGCATTTGAAAGCTCTAAAGATTCTCTACAAATTGTATTTCTAGTCTCAAGTCCAAATTCTGCATCTGTTATGATGAAAATGGGACATAAAGTTCAGCACGAATTACATTTTTTTTAGTATAAGGAATATGTGACTAAAGTCTCACATTGGAGAGAAAAAGGAGAGAGACACTTGTTGGCTATAAATAATCATTCATTTGTCTTATGTATTCACCTTTGAATTGAATAAAAACCTTTACACTTTTAAAAGTGTATGAGAGGAAGTTCCTCTTGAGTTCTTAATTGGACCAAACATTGGCTCTTATCAAGGTTTCTATAATTTTTGTGGCCAATCCCCACGGGACTTATTACTTTTCATAAGGTGTGGCATCTTCTTCCATTTCTTTTCTTCCCCACCTTTTTATTTTTATTCTATTTTTTTTAACATCTTGTTCATGTTAAATTCGTTATTTTTGCTCTGCACTTTTCTTCATATTGTCTTTATCTTTATTTCTTTTCTTCTCATAAAACACTTGACGTGCACTTTTTTCTTATGTTTTAACAAGAAGCTTTTTCAAGGACGATCCGTAAAAACAATGAACCTCATATTGGTTCATATCATTTTTTTTTTGAAAAAATATTGGAAACAAGTATTTCCTCCAACAAATGAATAATCAATATTCGAATCCGTGTTCTTAAATTTAGTGTTTAATAATATCTATTGTCCTTGAAAAAAAATATTTGTGGGAACCAAAAAAATGTTATCTTACTTAGGTTACATTCATTGTCTTCCTAATAATATACCAAAATAAAATTGATTCTAGTTATTCATATTCAAACAATGAAATAACAATAAAAAACAACTGAAACACAAAACCAAGTCATATGTGTATTTATTTTTTAAAGGCAAAACATGATGTTAAAAAAAATTAAGGATAAAATATGTTATTATCCCTTGTATTTCAAAATTCCGTTTTAATCCCTTTATAAATATAATACATTTTTACTCCATGTGTTTTAATAAATAAAAAAACATGCTTTTAATTTCTATAGAGAGACTAAAATTATGTCACTTTTGGTAAATATAATAACAAAATGTATTAAATTTTATAAGGACTATAATTGTTTTTTTTATATTTGAGAGACATAAATATGAAAAATACTTCCCCCTTTCAAAAGGACTGGAATGGGAAAAATAATTTGAAGAAAAAAAATCATTTTTTATGTGAATTATGAATATCTCTAACCAATAGTCAATGAATAATCTATCAATATATTGCGATTCATTTAAAAGACTGACATGTTCCAACAAATACTCTTAGCAGTATGTTTGGATTAGGAAATTAAAATGGGGAAAATAATTTTTTAGAGGATTTAAAATTCTTCTTCCCTAAATAATTTGTTTGGATATTCATTTAAAAGAAATTTAAAATTTTAGCATTTTAAATTGGAATTTGTTTTAAACTACAACTTGAAATTTTAAATTCTTCAAAAAAAATGCAAGAATTCTAAATTCCTCTCTCACTCCTATGAGCTTCTCTCTCGCTCACTCCTCTCAACCAAACCCTCTCTCTCTCACTCCTCTCGACCCTTAGGCTCATTCCTCTCACAGTGGTGACAACTCTCACGGTGATCCATACAAGGTTGGTTTTATTTTTCACAAAACTCTCTCCCATGGGTTCTTTTTATCTAGGGTTTCATTTTTTATTTCTTTAATTTGTGATTTGTTTTCTATTTAGTTGCTTGATTTCATTGATTTTGTTTTTAGCTTGATAGGGTTGCATTATTTCTTGCTCATTGTGCATGTTGTTGTTGGATTTCTCATTGTGTTGATAGGGTTGGTTTCGTGTCTCTCTCGCTGTCAATATATGATTAAATTTTGCTTCATTAATATGCTTATATTACTTTTACTTTGGGTTCTTTATATATCTCGGAGATGGACTTGTTTGAGAGTTGACAGTTGGCGTTTGCTTCTAGCCTGTGATTGTTTTCTATTTGATACTGAGCATTGGTTCCACATTATGCAGACCAGTTTCATTGTGATGATTGTGGGATTTGTAGGTGTGTTGTTTGTTTGTTTGAACAAATTCATCCATTATTGTATTAGTTATCCAAGTTTATGACATACTACTAATTTTGGTGATGAAATTTGGAACAGAATTGGTGGTCGAGAGAATTATTTCCACTGCAATAAGTGTGGTATGCATTCATCATCTAGCTACCATTGTGTCTCTTTCATTGCTTTAGTATAAAAAGTGTTTTTCCTTTTCAAATTAAATTATGCTGTAAATTGTTGATTTCAAATTGTTAAAAGATTTAATTCTTTCCTACCTTGCTTTTTTTAACTTATTACCTCTTTATCTATTTATGTGAAATTGTTAAAATATTCAAATTTTCAATAATTGTGATGGAAGGCATGTTACTGCTGCTGTTGAGGATGTCAAAGCAACTTGTGCAGCATCTTATTTGATGTGTGATTCAAAAATGATACTACATATGCTAGGATTTAAAATATAATTATCTTTGCAATGGGTATTGTTTAGTTTCCTATCCAGTGGCGTGGCCCCAACCCAGAATTAGGTGCATGTTACACTTACATTTTACAACTTGTTGGTGTCCTTTCTTTGCATTGATTGCTTTACTTTCAAACTCCATTCTCTTTCTGAAGAGAAAATCAACCTAGTAAGGGACATTCCAATCTATTTTTTAGACAGATGTCATTTCTTTGTGGGTGAATTAATTTTGGGCCAAATTTATTGCCAGATAATTACCAACATCTATAATTGCTTTTGAAAGTACATCATACTGGTTCAAATTGTGATTTAGATGATTATCGAACTGAGTTGGAAATTGGAACTTGAATTTATTTGCTTTTATCCTGTTCCTTGGTGGAGTGAGTTTCATATGTTGATTCTCATGTTGGGGCATGTCACATGGTTCTTGTAAACTTTGGTATTGCAGTTTGTAAGTCTGAATTGTCTTCATTCTTCAGTAGTGAAGTGATACTGAAATTTACCTGGTTTTGAGGGGTTGTTTTATATACTTGACATTTTACTTTTCTTCTAAGTGTTTATGAGATGTATGGGTTTGCAAGCAAAACTTATCACTAGCAAATAGAAGTTATGCATGAACTGAACCTACAAAAGCTTTATTGAGTAAAGAATTTTGAGGGAAGATCATATTTTTCCCATGTATTTTTCAAACTGAACTGCTGAAGCATCCCCCTAGAAGAAGAAAATTATAAGATCTCTTTGTATTAGTTGTTGAATGTTTATGTATTTATATTATTATTAAATAAAGAGCATTGTCATATTTACAAATAAGAACTTACTATATTAGTAGAAATTCTAAGTTTGAGGAACTTACATTAAATACACTAGAGTTTAAGTCTTTATATTTAATGCCTTGTTTTAAATTTACTTGTTTTGGGACACCTCTTGTTAGCATTTTGTTCTCTTGGTATGGTTTTGCTCTCATGGTTGAGCTTTCAAGAGATAGTTGACTTATAATTATATATAGATTACACATGAGGTTAAGGGTGAATCTCTAGACCTATGAATAAAGGCTCAAATTGCAAAATTATGATATGACCAAGCAGTTGATCTTATGTTTGTGCATCTACTTTATTTGGGATCAGGGGATTAGCAATTTGATGATAAGCTTATATAAAAACAACTCTGTTATATGATACATGAAGTGATATGATTCTAATTGTGGTTGGCATATTCACCGTGCATTTTTTTTATCATTTGGAAAATAATGGTTTGATTATTATAGGATAAATAAGTTCATATATCTTCTCATATATTATGAATATAAGTCCCTATATTTTTTTTTTATGGTTAATTATGTGTCTAGATTTAAAAACTCTATACCAATCATTACTAATACAATATTTTTGCTGATGTGGGTGATGTGCAGGAATAGATGGTGAGAATGTCTTTTGGCTTGTGTAGGGACCACTTTTTTTTTAATTAAGTTTTTCAAACAATTTTGATGTCTAAGATTGTATGTCAAACTTATAACTGTTCAAACTATTCTCATTTTTTATATTTTTAATAACAATGATAATGATTAAATGTAGATGGAGTATTTTATATATACTTTCTTTTGTTTTAATTTTTTTTGTTGGAATATTTTTTTTATGCCTTAGTTCTAAATTTATATTTTAAAAATATAATTGGACAAGAATATATATAGATTTTTAAAGCAATTATTATAAAAAAAATAATTATATGACCATTTATATTTTTAAAATATAATTGGATCCAAAAAAAATGAAATATACTAAATTGAAATTATTTAATTCAAACAAAGAATTCAAAATATAAGAAATTTAAATTGTTTTGTCCAAACAAAAAAATTCAAATTAAAAGAATTTAAATTGATTTATCCAAACAAGGAATTTTAAAAATCTAAGAATTTTTATTGATGTATTTCAATTTCTCTGAATTTCAAATTCTCATAAATTTTAAAATACTTCATCTAAATACACTCTTATATACATGTAAACTTGGATTGTGATAACTTATGTGTGAATCTCCAAAACATTATTTCTAAGAGAATGAAAGTGCTATATTATTAGAGTAATAATTTTTGTTTTTTTTTTAAATCAAGTATGCTTAGGTTAACATCGGTCTAATTCGCCTAAATATCAATTTTTTTCTACATTAGATTGACCTTAGATACTTTATTTTTAGACTCTGTTTTTTTTTTCTTCTCTTGTTTGTGAGGCTTTATTTAATAAAATGGAAAGAAAAAAGTAAGAAATGGGGGGAAAAGTTATATCAAAAAAATGTTAAATTTAAATTT
>PYAF01002442.1:5596-16406 GCA_007407185.1 Glycine tomentella | reverse complement strand
AAAAAATTAGATAATATATTTTATTATATTTGATTAGATGAATACAAAACTAATTAGATAATACCTTATCTAATTAGATAAAATAATTCGAAGATGATGAATTTTTAATATAAATATTGATTACATAATATCATATTAAATTAGTCTAGATTTGTTTAATTATCAATTCATTCTATTTAAGCTACAATTTCCTTCAAACTTTAGATTCAGTAGAACACAAACTCTAGAGATAGGACCACAAAATTATCAGTTCATACACATGATTCTTACTTCGAGGTTTTACACTCTACTATTTTGTTAACCTATATCTCAACCTATAATTTATTTATTTTATAAAATAGGAACATGTGTTGTAAAATTGTTTTTAATTCCTCTATTACTAAGTATCCTTGTTCATCCTAATCTTTCAATCATTGATTGTTTACTTTTTTTTATCATTCCTTTTGTTTGGTTCATAATTCAATTATAATTAAGTTTTTATCCAAATAGGCTCTTAACGATTTGATACTTAATATTTTATTTAACTAAATTACAACGACAATTGTGAAAGCATTCATGAAGTGGATGCTGATGACGATGGCGACAGTTCGTTTAAATCATCAAAAATATATGAAGACCATAAACAACAACATATATATTTGATTAACAATGTTATCATTACAAAATATTATTATTTAAAATAAAAAATTCAATTGTGACAGAACGATATACAAACACAACTGACAAAGTTATTGTCAACTGTGAATGGACTTGCGGAAGGATTGGATGATTTGAAGACAATTGTGTAGACATCTTTGTTGACTCCAATGAACATGATATCCTTGTTGTCTACTTTGAAAATTCAAAGTCAAAGATGGAAGAAAAACCCAATAATGACTACGTCGTCTATAAAGATATGAAAAAAAGTTTCACAATGTGGGAGAAAAAATCAAAGGGTGAAAAAATAAAAAATAAAACAATTATTCGCACAAACCATAGTAGGAAAGAAATATGACGAGTTTGTTAACATATATCCACTTCAGAATGACACATTTAATTGCATGAAACAAGTATTGAAATTGTAACATCCTTCTACCCCAAGACACATACACTTGTAATGTTTTCTAAATATGTTCACAATGAAATTTAATTAAAAGGATGTATAAAATTTTAATATAAAAAATTTGTTTTGCAGTAAGAGTATTGCATGTCAAATATTAGTAAACTTAAAGAAAATATATCAATAAAAAAATGTAACTCCATGTTAAACAAATCTCGACGCTCCAATGTCTATACAAATGGTATTAAATAAAATATGGTGAAAAATTACTCATTAAGTTAATCCTTAGATAAATGAATGAAAATTGTGTCTCAATGTTACATTGTTTCAGAGCACACATAATCCTAAAATTAATAGTAATATAAAGTGGAGACCTAAGTCTCTCATTTAGCATCATGATCATAACTTTACATAGACTCACCTACAAAGGTGACATTCAGCCCAAACAAACAAGACATCCAAAGGAGGAGTGAGATACATCTCAATAAATTTAAAACTTTAAGGACGTCATAATGATACATTTATAAACAATCATCTTCTAAAACACAATCATGTCTCATCCAAATCAAACATTTCATACAAAAAGTCACTCACAAAATGTGATGCACATTAGACCTATAGACTCGTATACATGTGGTACCATTTTGGAAAACACTGTGAATGTAACCCGGGAGTCTACATAGTCAAGAAATTGTCACATAATGGGCAACCCAACACTATCACTCTCATCATGCATTAGGGTGTCTTGGCCTTTCAAGGATACTCAAACGCATGTGATCAACATGAGCTTAAAGGAGATTCCAAACTGTTACACCCTCAAGGTTAGAGTCATACGTTAATTCATTCATGACCTCCCTAATTAGGTTCATAATCGTCATTCATTTCAAAATACATATGTACAACATGGTTTATAGACAGTATGCACATGGTTTATTTTCAAATTCCCTTGGAGATTCCTATTCCACAGGGATTAGGTTCTCCTAACATTTTTCGCAACTCGTACACATACTATGACATTTACTTTCACATATACTCATGAACATCATGCATTCAGTCACAATATCAGTCATGAGAACATTCATCTTATTTCCATAAAAATATCATCACATCACTTCATTAGTCAAGATGTCATGCATCGTACTACCAGTTATTATGATATCAATATTACATACTCATTTTTTCTCATACGTTATTATGGCTTTCATACAATATAATAATCATATCTAGAGTTGAACTAATCCTATTAATTTGTTTCTTATCTCGTTAGAAAGATAAGACATTTATCTACAACTTCTAAGTTGACCTCAAAATTCCTTTCAATTGTTTAGAAACATAAAATTAGGAAATATACAAATTGATTGCACAATTTTTACAGCTTAACCTTTACTCACTAAAATTGCAATATCTAGAGTTATATAAATCTTTTTTGAGTGAAATAAAATCCCTTAGCTAGATAACATCTAGAGATACAACTCTTATGAAGAACACAACCTAATTCTATAAGAAAATCAGCACATGCGTCCAACATCAATTATCAAATTCAATTTCAAGAATATCAAAATAGAAAAAATATCAAAACATCTAACAATCAAATTCATCCAAAAATCATAACAAAACAAGTTTCTTTAGGGTATTCACAACCCACCCAAGAAAATAAACTTGTTATAATCATAAATCTAAGATCATACAATCTACCTGTAGCTCATTACCACTCATGCAAAAAAAAGAACCCACTCCCCTGATTTCAAATGAAGCAATTCTCTAATAAGGAAAAGGAAGACCATCTCATGACCAGTCCCAAAGAGCATTGACCCAATGACTTCATCCATCATGATCTCCACGACAACTCTTATTATTGCAAAAACTTGGTTGTGATTTAAAACACAATATCAAGCAGTCTAAATTCCTCGAGTTTGAAAACCCAAAGGAAAATATAAAAATATTTACTCTGGGGGCTTCGTGCCTAATTCTAAACCCTCTTTATTCTTTGGTGACTATAAAGCTTGTTGGTCTCCTGTATATATAAGGGAAGAAAATGGTCATGAGGTTATTTTGCTCAATGTGAGACTTAGAACATTTTTCATGATCAAATGACTTACTTTGGAGCTGATTTTCTCCAAGATAAAAGCTGATTTTGGTTTCTAAAGTGTGTGAATGAATTTTATCTTTTTAGCAAGCTTTCCAACAATGTAAACAATGTCTTAAACAGACAATTGTAACTCAAAATATGACGCGATCTTTCTAGCGTTGTCATCATAAAACTAACACTAGACTTAAACAACTTTTCAAACATTTTATCTATAAGAATGTTAATCTAATACTCTTCTAACACCAATTATAATAAAGATAACAACAACACTAATAATAATATACACAAAATACACACGTGCATAAGAATACAAGTACATGCTTAGGACAAAATCAATAATATACAAATAATAATAACAAATATTTGCTAATAGTTTTTATTGATTTGTAGGGGATAACTATATTGTTCACACCTTTACCAAACATAGTACTTGATGATATTCAATCTATGGTAGTTACTTATATTTTTTATGCAAATAAGGATACTGTGAAAGATGGGTAACTAAAGTTTTTCAATAATTTACATTTCAAGAAAAAAAAAACAATTTTTTTATTGTTCACTTATCTTTATTGCATTACAAGTACAAAATACTTGTCACTACTAGAATTAGAAACTTTGCAAATAGAAAAACTCTTTGGAGTCTTCTTCCAACTAAAGAAGTTGTTGGAGACATAAACATTTTATTTTCTTGGTTGCTTTGTTATTTGACATGGGTTGGTGTTATTCCGTTAGTTACTTAATTTTATTTTATTTTCTAATTTAGGTACTTGATTTAGTTGCTAGTATGCTCATTGTTTGTGAACGATCTATGCGTGAAGATGCATATTTTTTGTATTACCAACATTTGTCACAGTAAAAATTAATCTATACAATTTTTTCATTTGTCTTATCTTACTCTTTGTTATTTATAAATATTTTAGTATTGATAATTAAATTTTTAGCAATTTGGATTGGGAATGTAAACACATCCTGATACTTCAAGAGCACACTTCAAAGATAAATACATGGACAACATTGGATCCTTGAAAAAAGTTGAAATTCATACTAATCATATTTTGTTCATATATAAACATGTTCACTTAATATAATAATGATTTTTTATTATAGATTTTTGTACCAATCAATGACAAGGACTATCATTGGTATCTTCTTGTGGTTAATGTGGAAAAGAGAAAACTCATATTGTTGGACTCAAAACCTAGCCAAAGAATGGACGTGAAAAGAAAATTATATATGCAAACATTAGTAAAGTATCTATATTTCAATAACATTTTTATTAGTTATTAATTATGCTTACCATTAAATTAATTGTATAGGCACCACTTTTAGAGTTGATGTTATTGGATGAATCCTTTGGCAAAATTAAGGACACAAACAAACCACAAATCTCTAGTTTTGATTTGGAGCTACCAGATAACATAGGGGAACAAAATGTTGTATCGTAAGATTTGGATTCAAGTTCACTATTTTAATAAAAATTGTTTTAATACTACTTAAAGACATACTTATTAATGTATAACATATTGTGACTTTTAGAAATGATTGTTGGATATGGGTTGCAAAATGGATGATGATTAATGCAGGTGATTCAACAACTATATAATAAATGTAATGAGCAATTTACTATTTCCTCGTCTCTAAGTTTTTACATGTAATTTTTGACTAACTTAAAAATTTAGTTAGTATATTTTTATAATGTGCAGTGATAGAGAACTATCCAAAAAGCATGAAGTTCTAGAAGCACTCCATGAATTGAAGGGTCTAATGACAAGGTCCAAAACCAAGCTTTTACAAGAAGAGATAACCAAGAAAATCATGGCCGGACTATTTAACAAGGGAAAGGGTGGAGGAAAACACGGTTAGATCTATAAGTTAATTTAGAATTGGAATATATCCAATTGCACAAGGGTCAGAATTTGAGTGGTCAAGAGAAACAATATAATCTACTACAACTGCAAAAAAAAAAAACCAATTTAAACAGAACCTGTATGATAAGTATGAATCAGAAATAGATGCAAAGAGATGAAAGGATCCGAGTCCAACAATGTTGTCTCCTTAAGATAATTTGTTCCCTCCAATTGATGCCAAAGGTTGATGAACAATTGTCTCCCAGGATAGAACGGATCAATGCCTGAAGATTGATGGCACTTCAAAGTCAACAGCCCAAACGAATAAAGCTAATGCTTGAGGAACCACTTAGAAAGAGTGAAGAGTTATGTGATATGAAAATGCACTAGTATCTACGCGAGAATATCAAAAAAGATTAACTATCAAAACTCTACCAATTTCTAAGTGGTTCCTCACGCATTAGCTTTGTTCGTTTGAGCTGTTGATCTAAAGTGCCATCAATCTTCAGACGCTAATCCGTTCTTTCCTTGGAGACAATTGTTCATCAACCTTTGGCATCAATTGGAAGGAACAAATTGTCTTAAGGAGACAACATTGTTGGGCTCGGATCCTTTCATCTCTTTGCATCTATTTCTGACTCATACTTATCATATATGTTCTGTTTAAATTGGTTTTTTGTGCAGTTGTAGTAGATTATATTGTTCCTCTTGACCACTCAGATTCTGACCCTTGTGCAATTGGATATATTCCAATTCTAATTAACTAATAGATCTAATAGACACAAGGAGCTGAATTGGAGCACCTTGAACAAAGTAGGAGAGTTCGCTTAGCGTGAATGTAGCGTTTAGTGCAATTCCTTTCGTAATTTTTGTAATTTCGTAATTTCTTGTTTATTTGTGTAATTTGCCTCAATGTGAAATAAAATAGGCCCAAACTATGTGTTTTTAGGTTTTATTAGAGGCTTAACTCCATAAATACTTAGAGATTGCTATTTTTGGAAACTTTTGACTAATGAAATTAAGCATTTGCTTGAATTGAGAGCTTAGCCTCTTCTTGGTTCTTGGTTGAACCCAAATCGATACTTATCAAGGAAGCTTTCCTTTGTGGCGAATCTTCCTCAAACTTATCGCTCCAATACGGATCGTGGTATTATTCATTACCATCTTCTTAATCTTCCCCACCTTTTATCTTTAAGTTCTAATAACTATCCCTAGAGTCTTGAAATTTACATTCTAAAACAATCCTATCCAAGCGTTCATGCCTTCGTTGTCATCAAGTGATAATCAGAGCTTGAATTCGGAAAACAATTCGAAAAGATTTCTATCAATTTAGGTGCAGTTTGCATTTTTATTTTTTATTTTTTTCTGAAAAAATGAACAAAAAAATATAACAGAAAATTAAATTCATTTGAATCTTGTTTGTTTGTGTTTAATTTTGTGTCTCTTGTGTTTTTTCTCAAAGTCAAATTGTTTCGAATTTTTCTCTTTTTGGGAATGAGATATTTAAAGAATCGCCATGAATAGGACCAAACCTTATTCTATGGTATTTACATTAGATTATCTTACATTTGTCTTCAATTACCCTATCTTTTTGTTGAATTCAGAGTTGTTTTGAATATAGGTTGTTCTTCGTGTTCTTCATGAAACTCATACCACTGTTGAAAAATTTTTGAGTTTAATCTTTAAAATTATGTCAAGAGAGTATTGGGGTGCTTGTACAAATATCAAAAGTTTTTGGTTCTAAAAGACAAAATACAAAGGACCACAGAGAAAATATTCACAAATATTTTGGGGTCAAAATGAAAATATCAAAAAATATAAGGACCCAAGTGTAAAAAAACGAAAAAAATTAGAGTCAAAATTTAACAGCCCTCTCTCACTTAGTGTGTGTGCTTATTATTGCTTTCTAGTACTTTCTTTTTGAATATTTGTAGTGGTTTATATTTAGCCAATTTTTTTTCCTAATTGTCTTTTTTTGGCATTCTTTTTTAGTAGTACTTACTTTTTGAGCTTTTATTGCTTGTCTTCTACATTTTCAAGGTTTTGTCTTACAATTTTCTTTCTTCCTTGACCTCTTAAGTTGAGTTTAGATTTGTTTCATCTTTCACTTTGGTTACTCCTTAAATTGAAATCTTTGGTTTATTTCAAGGGCTAAAGAAGAGTTAGTGAGTGGAAAAAGACAAGAGTGAACCTTATAAAAAAAAAAGTTTTACAAGAGTGAAACACGAGTGTTGAAGAGTGTAAACATTTAGTGAATCATAAGGTCCAATATTTTATTTGTTTTACTAACATTTTTTTGTAACAATCGTGTCCGAAAGTGATAGTGATTCACCTTCCCCTCGAACTGCTAAGCTAATGGCTTCATTGACTAAGCAAATGGATAAGTTGCAAAGAAATGTTGAAAGGGGGATAGAAGACATATGTGTTGATATAGAAAGAAGCACTCAAGAGTTGAGTGGGAGAATGAAAGACATATAGAGGATGAGACATCATAGATCACTTCATTCTTCTCGAGGGAGTGATGATGGTTGTGAAAATGGTAGAAGACATATGCATCGGAGGAATAGGGATGGCATGAATGATGTGAAGGTCAAAATTCCCAAGTTCTTAGGTAATTATGACTCGAAGGCTTACCTTGTTTGGGAGATGAAAGTCAACCAAGTTTTCGATTGTCACAATTTTAGTGAAGAAAAGAAAATGAAGTTGGCTAGCTTAGAATTTTAGGGATATGCCATGACGTGGTGGAATCAAGTGCAAATGGAGAAAGAAAGATTGAGAAGACATAAACTAGACACATGGGAGGTAATTAAGAGAAACATGAGAGAGATTTGTCCCACCTCAATATGTACAAGAAATACATTACCAGTTACAAAGGCTCTATCAAGGAAGTAAAATTGTTGATGATTATTGCAAGGAGATGGAGATTTTTTTTATAAGAGCAAACATTGAAGAAACTAATGAGGCTACAATGGTTAGATTTTTGAATGGTTTGAATAGGGACATTGATGATGTTGTAGAGCTTCAAAGCTAAAACACTCTGGATGAACTTATACATAGGAATGTGAAAGTGGAGCAACAATTGAAGAAAAAACAAGCCTACAATAACTCTTTATATGATTATTCATCTTGGAAGGATAAGGACACTTTCACAAGGAGGGTTCTTTTTCACAACATATTGAAAGGAAGCCTTCAAGAGGTAATCCTACTTCTCCTACTCAAGCCCCTTCCAATAAATCTAGTTCAATTAAATGTTTTAAGTGTTTGGGTAAGGGTTTATTGCATCCCAATGTCTAAACAAAAGGACCATGATTGTGTTGGAGAATGGAGAGGTGGATAGTGAGTCATCTAAAAGCTCTCATAGTTCCTTTAGTAAAGGGGAGGATGATGGTTTTCTTTAACCGGAAGAGAGAGATCTTTTAATGGTAAGAAGACTCATGGGAAGTTTGTGCAAAGATCAAGATGATACACAAAGAGAAAACATTTTTCATTCTAGATGCTTGATGAATGGAAAGGTTTGTTCTCTTATCATTAATGGAGGAAGTTGTACCAATGTTGTAAGCACTAGATTAGTAGAGATGCTTGGTTTAAAAACCACCCCTCATCCTAAGACTTATAAATTGCAATGGTTGAGTGACAATGGTGAGTTGGTTGTGGATAAACAAATGTTGCTTACATTCTCCATTGGAAAATATGTTGATCAAATGCTTTGTGATATGGTTCCCGTGGAAGCTAGCTATGTTTTGCTTGGTAGACTGTGGTAATATGATTGAGATGTTATCCACAATAGGGTCATCAACTGATCTTCTTTCTTACATAAAGGTAAAAAGGTAGTTCTCTCACCTTTGTCTTCAAGTGAGGTGTGGATGATCAAATAAAAATGAGAATGAAAAGAGAAAAAGAAAAGAAAATCAAAGAAGAAAAGAGTCATTTGAGAATCAAGATGCCTCACGAAGACTAATTGAATCGACAAAAGAATTATTGATGAATCATTTTAATCTATGAATTGACCTCTAGCATAATATATGCAGTAATTGTAACAACTCGCCTCGTCGCTACGACATCACAAACTCTAGATCATGCAATTTCAATTGTAATATGAAAACTCCATTAATTTGATTATGAAAATAGTAGTAAATTTTTTCGTAATAATACCATTATTATACACACGATAAAATTACATAATTGAATACACATGTATGCATATATTGAACCAGTACATATCATTTACATATCAACACTTAATTCGATTTTACATATATTTACACTTGGAATCTTACATGACCAACAAAAGAGAATTGAAGAACTAACTAAGAAAGAGTTGATTAACAAAACACAACTCTTTCCGAAAAATAATTCCAACGTGATCACGTCGGCTTGACGGCTCCAACAAAAAGAATCTCCCTCCAAGGTCACCTACTGTTGCTCATCTGCTCCCACGAATGAAAGTTCGCGATCATCACAGGTACCAACCACACGGTATAACAAATGCAAGGGTGAGTTTATTATATAAAACCAACAAACATCAGATAGCAGCAATTGGGAAAAAAACAACATTATCCACCACAATCATTAACAAAAATCCATGATCCAAATACACACTCAACAAACCAATCATCCAATGCATTTCACAACTCAAACAATCATGCATAGAATGGTGCGTGTACCTGACTTATCTATCAACATGCAATGTGGTATCATCCTCATGGAAATAACTTCTCTTAGGAAAATGATGCAGTAGCTCGTCGAGGTCACCCTGTATTGCACTGGTCGCTCCCCCTCATGGTGATCAGTCCTGAGTCACAAGGGAGTTCCAAACATAGTGATGCCCCCTAGTACTCCCGTACTTATTGCCACCATTCTATTTCCATCTATGAAATATGAAGTATGAACATGGGCACCATCAATGAAATGACCATGGATAGATAGGGATCAGAATTTTAACAATCCCTTTCTCTCTTGGGATGCTTAAAATTCGTAAAGCCACCCTCGCAAGGTTATCCAGTCATGCACCCCCATGTACATACACAACATCACCGATACACTGACCATGGATAGATAGGGACCGGAATTTTAAACAATCTCATTCTCTCTTAGGATGCTTAAAATTCATAAACTCACCCTCGCAAGATTATCCGATCGATCAATGTACCCCACGTGGGCATACACAATATACAACCATAGGCACCATCAATGTATGACCTGGCTAGAAACAAATCATTCCTCGCAAGGGTAACCCGTCATACACCCCATGGGTATCCATGTATATCCACACATAATGACATTGTTCACATCAATATTATCTATCATCAATGTCATTATCAACCTTAACATCATATCATCCTAATATCATCATCATGCATATCAATATTATCTCATTTCGACATCATCAACCACATCAACATCATCAACTGCATCAACATTATCTCATTTAAAAATCATCAACTATATCAGTGGTTTCTCAATTTCAACATCATAAATGATCACAAGCAATCACATTTCACATCTACACATAATACATATGCCTAAGATTCGCATTCCCCAAGTCTTCAGACAACCCAAAGTTCATACATTCACAATTCATTATATTAGAAGACTGATATTTTTAGGAAAATTTTAAATTAAAGAGGACAATCTGTAGTAAATATTTGTAGTATAGTGAGCAACCTGGATCGTCTCTCTCAAGGAATCCTGCACAAAACTTGAACTTGTACAAAATAGAAAAGTAAAAGGGGGGGTTTGTTTGATGTGGTAAAATTAAAGCAGAAAGTAAAAGAGTAAAAACCTATCAATTTTAAAATAACCAACCCATGCTTGAGGTTCTAGGACATCTATCAT
>PYAF01002441.1:46928-57879 GCA_007407185.1 Glycine tomentella | reverse complement strand
TGTCTGAATTACTTAGACTATTTGTTATGATGAATTTTTCAAACCTGACAAGCGCTTAGAATAGTGTTTTGCGAAATCGAAATGCGAAGAGAAAAATTTCTGTAAACATTTATAACTAATTTGATTTTAATACAAAGTGGACACGGAATCTTACATAAAATTAATCAAGCACGAGTGAGTAAAGAGAGGTGTTATATCTTAGCTTCACCAAAATTCATATGGGTTATTGATTGATTGTGTGAAGCAAGATATGTTTTCAAAGCTTGAGGAAAGAGATATTCTAAGTCTGTTATTCTTTCTTCAACCTGATGAATCATTCATATGCATATTGTTCATTGGATCATCAGGTGACTTCTTTCCTTAATCTTTGAAGTTGTAACTCTGTTTTTAATTTCTATAGTGATTTGTCTATTGTAAATGGGTTTCTTGCTTGTTATCTAGAGATAGAGTTTCTCTGAGGTTTTGCTGACTAGTGTTCTCAGTGGGTTGTCTATAAGAATCTAATAGTGTTTTAAATTTCTGAACTTTATCTAGGGTTGGTAAAGAGAGGCTTTGTAATAACTTGTAAGAACAAATATTTGCAATAGTGAAACTCCATTCTAGAGTTGAGTGGAAGAAACTGGATGTAGCTTCATAGTTTTTGAAGTGAACTAGTATAAATTGTGGCCGATCTTTATTCTCTTCTCATCATCTCAATATTGCTTTAATTTGTGAATCATATTCTTTGCACAAAAAGTTTTCATTTGTCTATTGATTTTCTTAACAAAGGAATTTGATTGAATATAAAGATTCTTGATTTCAAAAGTTTTTTTTAATGATAAAGATCCTGTGGAAACTCTGATATTAAAATTTTTATATACCAAGGTTCAACCAATTCACCCCCCTCTTGGTTGTATTGAAGTATTCCTTTTATTTTCACTGGAACTGAAGCAGAAGCTGATGAAGAGGCTAAAGATGAAGGCCCTGCTCAACCATCTTACAATCCATTTGAATCTCTTATGATTCAAAAGATGGATGCCTTATTGTCCCTACATCATGAGAATAGGGCTGAGACTAATTCATCTCTGGATGAGATGAAATCTATGCTGGAAAACATAGAAGTTAGGCTTGTCCTTGATGATTTTGATAAACTAGCTTAGGTTCCTTGTATTTCCTCTTAATGCTTTACTATGTTTTTTTTCTTTTCTCTGATTAATGTACTGTCTTTCCCTCTCCATTAATAAAATTTTAATTTCTCCTCATTATTTGCTATGCTATCTTTTTGTCTTTGATAAGCCAAATAGGGGGAGAAAAATTGATTGATATCCAAAGATCAAACAAACTTTGTTTTGTTCTCTGTTTTGCTCTATTTTCTATTGTGTTTTCACAAATTAAAAACTGACGAAGTTATCTAAGTCAGGGGGAGCAAACTAAGTCAGGGTGAGCAAACTAATGAAAGTAAATGATTAATGTTTATGCAAGCATATCTCTTAACACTTGTTCTTGGCAAAGAGGCTGGTTTGTTTTCAGGTTAACAAAGTTCAAGACTTTTATTTTCATCCCTCAAAGTACTTCAAAAATCAAACACATGGTCAATCAAATATTTGGCATGTTCAAAGCCAAAAAGGGGGGAGATTGTTGGATATAGGGGAACAACAAGAAGAATGAAGCCTATGATTTAGAAGAAAGTTTTGATCTTTTCATATGCCTTGAAGATTGTAATTCAAATGAAGTGTATGAGAGGCCAATCTTTTGGTCCTTGCATTGCATGCACAAAATCATTAACATGCTTAAGTGTTTTCATTAAAATATCAAAGCTACTCACTATTTGAAAAAATGGATTTAATTGAGTAATGTTTTTGGAAAAATGAAATGTCACTGTTGTAATCGATTACACAGCGGATTAATCAATTATTTGGATCGTGTTTGAAACTGAAAAAACTTTGATGAACATATTAATTGATTACACAACTATTGTAATCAATTACATAGCGTAAAATGGATTTTGTGCATTGTTGTGTTAATCGATTACCATTATTCGTAATCGATTACATAAGCTATTTAAAAAAGCTTGCTTCACTGCTTTAATCGATTACCATAAAATGTAATCAATTACACAAGCTGTTTCTGAAATAAAACTTTTATGTTTTAATCTATCACAGCTCGGGTTAATCGATTATTTTTTTCATTGTGAAACCCAGAATGAAGCCTTGAACACTTTAATCGATTAAGTGACAATTTAATCGATTATATAAGTCATTTTAATTGATTATTTGGTGCATGTAATCGATTACAGGTTGTTACAAAAAGCAGTTATAAATAGAAAGGAGGCTTGGCTTGAAACTTAACTTGAACACTTCGAATTTTCTAAATATACAATAGGATTACCCACAATAACCAAGAAGGGGGTGAATTGGTTTGATCTTAGTATTTAAAAATCTATTTATAAAATCAGAGTTAAAGGATCTTAATCACTTTTAAACCAAAAATGTTTTTAATCAATCAAATCACTCAGCTCAAGAAATCAATAGCTCAAAATAGAACTTGTTGAGTAATGATAATAATACCAAGAACAAATGAAAAAGATAACTGATAGAGATAAAGGAATAGAAAAGTAACCCAAGAATTTATACTAGTTCACTTCTCAAAAGAAGCTACATCCAGTTTCTTGTAATCAACACTAGATTAGAGTTCCACTATTATAAATTCCAGTTCTTACAAGCTTTATAACAAACTCTCTTTATCAACCCTAGATAAAGAATAGAAATCTAAAACCCTATTAGACTTCTAGTGAACAAGAACCAGAGAACACTACTCTGTTCTTCCCTAGAGAACACTACTCTAGCATAAGCTTCAAAGAACCCTTTTACAATAGCATCAAATAACAAACATTACAAAAATGAATTTACAACCAAAGATAATGGAGAGAAACAACCTGATGATCCAATGAATATGAATGCATATGAGTTACCAATCAGAGTTGAAATGCAAAAAAAGAATTTCAGAACTTGTTCTCCAAAACTTCTTTGAAATATCTTGCCCAAGAAATCATTCAATACCCCATGAAGATTAAAGAGTGGGACAAGAACTTAGTTAACCTAGAAAATCACTTTCTAACTTTGAGAAGGGTTGTGTATATTCATAAAATTCGAAGTATTCAAGTTAAGTTTCAAGACAAGCATTCTTCCTATTTATAACAGCTTTTTGTAACAGACTGTTATCGATTACATGCGCCAAATAATCGATTAAAATGACTTATGTAATCGATGACTTAATCGATTAAAGTGTTCAAAGCCCCATTCTGGGTTTCACAGCAAACAAAATAATCGATTAATCCAAGAAGTAATTGATTAAATCAAAGAAGTTTTATTTCAGAAGCAGCTTGTGTAATCGATTACAATTTATGGTAATCGATTAAAGCAATAAAGCAAGCTTTTTCAAAATAGTTTATGTAATCGATTACGTTAACGGCAATCGATTAAAGCAGCAATGCACAACATTTATTTTTCACTATGCAATTGATTACAAGAGTTGTGTAATTGATTAATATGTTCATCAAAGCTTTTCCAGTTTTAAACATGAACCAAATAATCGATTAAACCATTGTGTAATTGGTTAAAACAGTATGATTACATTTTTCCAAAAACATTACTCAATTAATTTCTTTTTCAAAGTGTGAGTAGCTTTGATATTTTAATGAAAACATTTAAGCATGTTAATGATTATGTGCATGCAATGCAAGGATCAAAAGATTGGCCTCTCATACACTTCATTTGAATTACAATCTTCAAGGCATGTGAAAAGCTCAAAACTTTCTTCTAAATCATAAGCTTCATTCTTCTTGTTGCTCCCCCCATATCCAACATTATGTTGATCAAGATGGGGGGGAGTGGCCGGTGAATGACTGGGTGACCTTGACAGTTGCTGCTTAGTTTTCCTAATTGAGAGTGTCATGAGAACAAGCTTAGGCTATTTTTTTATGAATGGTACCTCATTTCATTTGAGATTTGAGTCAGGTACATGCATCATTCCGAGCATAATTGATTTGAATTGTTGAAAAGTTGATGACTAGTCTATTAAGTATATGTTGAACTGATAGATTACGAAGAATGATGGTGATGATTTGTTATTGTGTTTCTTCTAATCATTGTCAATCTGATAGTCATTAATCTTTTTACGATAAACTCACCCTTGCATTTTGTACCGTGTGGTTGGTGCCTGTCATGATCTTGAACTTTCGTTCATGGAAGCAGATGAGCAACAATAGGTGTCTTTCGAGGGAGGTCTTTTGTTAGAGCTGAAAATAATAGGAATACTTCACAACAACAAAGAGGGGGGTGAATTGGTTGAACCTTGGTATTTTAAAATCAAATTCAAATCAGAGTTTCAGGATCTTTATCCCTTTTAAAACCAAGAAACCTTTTACTCAATCAAATAGCTCAGTCAAAGAATTCAAAAGATCAAAACAAAACTTGTTGAACAATGAATATGATTCAAAGAATTAAAGGCAATGAATATGATGAGAATAGAAATAAGAACACAAGCAATTTATACTGGTTCACTTCAAATCATGAAGCTACATCCAGTTTCTTCTAATTCACACTGAATTAGAGTTTCACTATTATAAAATATTCTTACAAGCTTTTACAAGAACCTCCCCTTTACCAACCCTAGATAAAGAACATAAATCTAAAACCCTATTAGACTTCTAAGAAGAAAGATCCAGAGAACACTACTCTGATTTTTAAGCTAGAGAACCCTTCTCTAGTCCCAAGCTTTAAGAAATCAATTACAATAGCCAATAACAACAAAACTTGTAAACAAAACTACAACCAATGAGTTAAGGAAAGAAACAACCTGATGATCCAATGAATGACATGCACATGAATGAACAATTCAGGTTGAAAGATGAAAAACAATCTCAGAACATTATCTTCCTTAACCTTTGAAAGAAACTTCTTGCTTTAAAGAATCACTCAAAAACCCATGAATGTTTTAGTGAAAGCAAGAACTCATAGAACCTAGAAAAATCGCTTAGAACGTGTTTAGAAAGCTTGTGTAGGCTCAAAATACGAATTGATCAAGTTACAAAACAAACTGAGCCAAGGTTCTATTTATAACAAACTTTTGTAACTGTCAGTAATTGATTAAACTCGCCACATAATTGATTATTTTACTAATGTAATCGATTAAATCCATCTGGTAATCGATTAAAGTGTTCAACACAATTTCTGGACATGAGCAATGAACAAAATAATCGATTATTCTGTCTTGTAATCGATTAAGACAAAAAGCTTCAAAATATCAAAATACACTGTGTAATCGATTACGGATTCTGGTAATCAATTAAACCAGGAAGCAATAAAAAACAAAATGAACTGAGTAATAGATTACTATATTTGGTAATCGATTAATGCATTAAAACTTATGTGCATTTGCATATGATGTAATCGATTACTGAATTTGGTAATCGATTAAGACAGGAAGATGACTTTTTTAGTTTAGCTTGAGTAATCGATTACTATTCTTTGGTAATCGATTCTTCCAGCACTGCTTGAAATCATGTATAGCAAAGTAATCGATTACTACCTGTCGGTAATCGTTTAAAGTGTTCATCAAGGCAGTGTATGTGAAAACAAAGGTCAAGTAATCGATTATTCCGATAGGTAACCGATTACATTGTTCTTGAAAAGTTTTCCAGAATGAACTAAGAACAAAATAATCGATTATATCCTTAATGTAATCGATTAAGTCAATACAAAATCATTTTTCCTAAAAACCTTTGATTCAATTTAAAACCTAGGTTGTTTGTTAAAATCTTAGTTTGATTTTCATGAAAAATACTTTGTTAAATCAATGAATGAATGGATGAATGCATGGATCAATCAGATTGCTTTTCTTTTACATAAAATTCCAAGTCTTCAAGCATGTTTAAAGCTCAAAACAAATCTTAGCAAAGGCTTCCAATCTTCATGAAGCTCCCCCTGGAATCAATAGGAGCCGCCAAGCCGACGTGATAGTGTTAGAGTTTCTTTTGGGAGAGTTGTGTTTTGTTATCAAAATATTCCTTAGTTGGTACCTTGATTCTTTTGATTGGGCATGTAAAAATCCAGGTTTAAATCCATGTAAAAATTGAATTATACCTTGACATGTGAATGATGCATAGTAATTTAATATATGAATGTGTATATATATATATATGTATTTATGCGTTATTTGGTGAATGGATATCGCAAAAAATTTACCACCATTTTCATAATCAAAAAATAATAGAACCTTCTTTTAAAATTGAAATTTTGCTTTTTACAGTATTGATATCGTAGTGATGAGGCAGGTCGTTACAACATCTGTCCAACCATAACCATCAAATTTATGACAGACAGGGTTGCTCCGAGGTTTCCTTCATTGGACATTTGGAAAAACAAAGGAAAGGTGCCTCCTCACACCAAACAATTGCCTCATCCTAATCCCACAGACAACATAGCCATGCGTCCAATTCCCTATGATTGAGGTGGGTACTTTACTAGGGATGCAGAAACCAGGATTTTTGCTCTAAAGCCAAACGTTGAGTTTGACCAGAATGACGCCATGCTCTTTTACTTTAAAGACATGTATGAAAAATCACGTCTTGCGTCCACTTCGGAGTACGACAAGGAAAACACCTCAAATCACATGCTTTTGGTGAAGATCCTGCGTCTAGTAAAGATCTACAAATTCAATGATTAGGAGATGTGCTTCCTGAAGTAGGAGGACGATAATGAATTTTACCAATGCCTACTTCACAAAACCCCTCCAATTTGCACTCACTTCATTTTCAACTTGCATTCCTATCTTGAAGCAACAATGAGAAGAGCTATTGGCACTGCTTGTGCATGCTATCCTGAAATTCAAGAGCACCCATTTTCTACTGATAAGAACCATTGGGTTCCAGGACAAGGCATAGCTACTGAACTTCAATGTAAACAAGACAAGCTTAATCGACACCTCATGGATATGTAGAAGGAGAAAAAAGCGAAGCAACAACAAAAGAAGCTTGAATCTGAGGAGCTTTTCAATAATCTCTATGCTCATCTTGGATCCTGATAACGATTGTCGAATTGTTACAAAAACAAATAAAATGAGGATAATTATACCATACAAGAATAACCTAGGTCAACTCAGAGATACGATTCACTCTGGTTCCTAACTTAATCCACTTATACACAACAGCGGAATTTTATCGCATGGTTTGCACAAAATGAATAAAAATTACAAAAACACAAACAAGAATTGCAGAAACAACATAATCGATGAAAGATGTTGTCAAACAGATTCAAGAATATCAATCTACTTCACCAAACCAAACAATTTGAATTATCATAGTTCTTCACATAATGATCATATTGTGAAAGATCAGCCAATATCATTAGAAGCAGTTCTATCGAATTAAGTCCTAAATCAATTGAAATCACAAATCAGATTGAAATATCATCCAAACTATCTGTGATTAAAATTCAAATTTAGAAAATGAATCCATAACTTAATCCGTTTTCAATCCTAAACACATTCATAATCATGAAAATCGAAAATAGGATTGAAGAAGAACATGAACATTCACACAGAAATTGAAATACCAAACCAGAACTCAAGTTCTCCTTGCTTGGATTGGATAATTGGATTGATTGATTATTTAGCCTTCCATGATCATCATCAATTGAAGAGCCACAAAATTTGTGTAATAAAATAGAAGAATAAGTTGAAAAGAAGAAAATGAAGAATAATTGAGAGAAAAGAGTTTGATCCTAAAAACTTGCACAAGAAGCTAGAAATTTTGTTTGTACAGAATGAAGCAACTAACTAACTACACTAATATATAGTGACCAAATTAGTAGGAAAGGATAGGCCCTAATTAGGCCCATCTAATCTAACTAATTAAGCTGATTACACAAATCAAAGCCCAATTTCGCAACCCAAAGCTCAAGTGCAAAGGTTCTGACTTCCAAGCCTAAAATGACTCTCAAATTGGCAGAATTGGCCCAAGCTTATGTCCAAAAACATTATAGCTCTTTTCCTTAGCTTTCCAGGGACTACTCATATGATCCATTTGGAGGTCTTTGGAATCCTCTAGGTCCTGCACAAGGAAGATAGGTCAAATAAGCACAAAATATGAAAATAAGCAACAATTACCAATTAAGTCCAATTATTTGCCTAAGACCAAAATTGAGTTAAAGTGAGAGAATAAGAGTCCAAGAGAAGTCAAATAAAGCTAAGAAAAATAGAAAAATACTAAACTAAAAATGCTTAATCAAACCCAAAGTTGATGTTGTTGAACCTCCGATGGTTGAAGTTTCCTCCCAGTCCATACCGAATGATGCACTGACCATTATTAGTACTTCCAATACTACAAGGGAAATCACTCCTTTGATCGTCGTTGCTCTAACTGGCATGTCTGAAGAGAGAATGTTGTGCCTTCAGCAAGCCAACTTGGAAAAAACAATGAAGAAAAGGTTTATTCTTGAGCATATGGAGACAATCTGCTGATTAAAAATACTTCGAAAGCTTGCCTCAAATCCTTTAATGATTTTGTGTTGTTCAACATGAACATGCTCATGAAATAGAGGCTACCTCCCACTTTCGAACCACCTTCACCACCACCAGCTCCAGTTCTTGCACCTTCATCCACTGCCAATCCTGTGCCTGAACCTCCGCCTTCACCACTCAAGTCACCACCATACAACCCTCCACCTCTGCCCACTGAGAGTTGATCATCACTTCCTTTTTTCTCTTTGAACCCATGTCTTTTGATAATGACAAAAAGGGTTACAGTAGAATAGGAATTTTTGTTCTTTAACACACTTGTAAGAAAATTCCTTTTAATAAGAGAAGTGTTTTGGTGGTCACATATGTGTGTCCTACATTTTCATACACATATATGCTCTGATTTTGTGCATGTGTTGTTTAATACATATTCTTTGAGATATCTTTATACTATGAAAATTAACAAGTTTGTTGATTAACAAAGATACATTCATCAGATATACAAACCAAGAGTAAGTAGTGTACAGCAAGACATACTAAATTGCTCTAATACTTTGATCTTAATCTCCTTATCTTATCCAAATTTATACTATTTGTCATCATAAAAAAGGGGGAGATTGTTGAATTTGACTGTGTCCAAGTCACATTGGACTATACCAAACAATTATATCCCTAAGATTTTGATGTTAACAAAGTATAAATTTCATGTACCGATGTTTCATGCTTAAGTTACAGATTATTTTATCTCTATGAGATACAAGCAGAAAAGCATGAACAATAGGGTTTTGGACTATAGGAAAAGTACTAGTCATTGGATGATATTACTTTTGCATCTAACCATGAGTAGACAAGTGCTTTTGCACTTCACTCACAATGCAACGATAATGGAACAATTACTCAATCCTCAAGAACTAAGAACAATCACAAGAAAGTAACATCCACATACCCAGTAAGGAACTCATGTTTTAGCACACAAAAAGGAAGATTTAAAATGTCTCGTCTTGACATTATTAATTCCTTTTGTCTTATGTTATTAACGTATTTTTCGATCTGTACATTGAAAGTCAGCTCTGAGCACAAGGTTTGAAAGAGAACTGGACGTAGCCCAGGAGTTGAGGTGAGCCAATATAAAACCTTTATGTTTTCATTACTGCTTCTATATCACTTGTTCTTTTCTTTAAGTCCCTTCTACACTATCATATCCAAGTTTTGCGAACCGGTTTTCCAAGCACAAAGCTATTTTGAACCCTTTGGACAAAACCCTTCGTCCATTGATATTTGCTTTAAGGAAAGTCTTTTATAGTTTTCGAAAGACCAAGATTTATCCATCACACTATTCAACCCCTTTCTAGTGTGTTTCAGGTATTTCATCAACTTCCTTTTCAGCTTTGATCCTTTCGTACCAAGAAGTGAAGTTGGGAATGGTATGAGGCCAAGTTTGCATAGTCGTTGGCAATTTGGCTAGCAGCTTTAAATTCAAAAGAACTGAGTGAGCGACTCAAGTCCCCGACAAAGGCTCCATAAACTTGTTAGACTTTTGGCAAGCGTACCAATGTGGTCGCAGGTTACAGATTTTATAAAAGAGATCGTTTCCACAAGGACTTGAGTTACTTACTTTCTCCAGATAAAAGTATTATAATTCAATAAGTATGTACAAAAACTTAATCTAAATCTCATCAAAACAAAATTACGTAAAATTATGAAAACAGTTAAAATAAATTTTACGGAAATAACAAAATTAGTGTGTTGGAAATACGTAAAATTATGAAAACAAGTAAACTAAATTGAATTAATTAAAGAGAAACGTATGATTGGATTTCATCATTCATACCCTCAGTATCCAAATAATATTAATACATATGAATCATTTTCTAACATCATTGATGCACACATTAAATCACCCTGAATTGATCCCTCGTATTCGAGAATATTAAGAATATTTATCAAATATTGATTCCTTGCATATGAAATAAATATACAAGCATTACAATCATAATCTCATACTATTTGCAATAAAAACGTTATGCTCTACTCCTAGCAACGTAATGTAAAGAGTAAATTCATTTAGTTTAAATTCTAAGAGTACTTTCTAGTCAAACTTAAAATCAAAATTCATGAAACTAGTGATCAAATAGTGTAACGCCCCGATTCACTAATCAGGGTCATTACCAAACACACATCATAATCACACAGATAATCAATCAGAGTTTAAGCAGTTTGGAAGCATATACTAGAAGTGACATCATCAAATGTCATCTGTATAACACTGTACACTATAATATGGTGAATATACATCAAAGTTCCACTGTACAATTCAAAACTGTACAAATATCCCCTCTGGTACATCAAAATACATAACCAAAACAAAATACAAAACATCTGAGCCACAAGCTCATATCCTCTAGCCTAAGGTGACCATCAGCAGCTAATCCTGCATAGGCTTCTTGCTTTGGGA
>PYAF01002441.1:18967-46828 GCA_007407185.1 Glycine tomentella | reverse complement strand
ATTCTCAAGGATCAATTGGGGTATTTCTCTCCTCTCGGGGCCCTGATCACTTTCTCAGTTAGGTCGGAGGTGTTTAGATGAACGATGGAGGAGATACGAAGCTCTAAAACTCACCAATGGAGGTTTCTCTCTCTTCCTTCCTTTTCTTTTTCTTTTTCTCTCTCTCTCAGCCCAAAGGACTTCATATAAAAGCAAATCCATCGATCCCACGCGGCTCGCGCCAGTTACCGCGCTGGTCGCGCCACAGCACTGCCAATCCACGCTACTGGCGTGGAACTCCAGAAGAAAACATGATTTCTAGAGCTCTTCCCACGCTACTAGCGTCGTACTCACGCTACTAGCGCAGGATGGCAGACAGCATTGGCATGTTTTATGCATCTGGCGCGGGTCGCACCGCACTTCACGCGGGTCGCGCCGAAGGCCAGAACAGCCTATTTCAACTCTTCCTCAAGCCTTTAAGCCTCCTTTCAAGGGATTCCAAGGCCTAATTATATTTCCTCCATCATAAGCTTAATCCTAAGCTTAACACGTGCTTAATTCAGGCTTAATCATATGTTTAAAAATTCAAGATATTACAAATAGAACCTAGCATTACGAACAGAATGAAATCACCAGTAATGAGTAGAAAAGATTCATATATATATATATACATAATATCAAAAGAGATAAATAAGGTTATGAAGATTACATCCAATCCTTCATAGCTCAACACATGGCGGACCCCACTTAGAGATTATCAGTTGTTTCTTGGAGAGAAAAATTGACTAATTTAACATGGGGTAGACGTGGGGGGTTAGTTTCCATGTTTTTAGGACAATGGGTAGAGTTTATAACTACTTTCTTTATCTATAAATATCTGAAGCAAATGTTTTGGAAGACACAAAATTCAAATCAAAACCCATTATATTCTATGCATTTTCTTATCCTTTAGCTTTCAATTTTACTTGCTTTAATTTCTCCACAGATTTATAACTTTTCAAATTATTTTCATTATTATTTTGTTTACCGATTTCCCTTATTCTTGTCCCTTAAATACTTTACCTACACCAAGTGCTTTCTTTAGTAACTTGGGAACGTAGTATTGCATAGTAGATTTCCCTCTTCGATTGAAATCACTTGATTTTTATTTTGAAATCGTGTTGAAGCATTACCGATCCAAACGGCGAAATTTCCATGCGACAACGATTAGCCTAGTCAAGGGGAAGTTTCTTTATGGTATGTGTAACATCCCAAAAATTTAAATATGTATTTAGAGATAAAAATAGAAATTAAAAAAATGCTTAAAGGAAAATGAGCATATTACCCTTAATTTTGATATGAGAATTACCATAATACCCTTTATGTAAAAATTACAATAAACTAACCAAAAATTTATAATCCAGAAGATAAATCTCTAAATTTTACCACTCAATATAATAAATGCAAGAAAATAAACCTTACAGTAAAAATGAAGGAAAATTGCATGAATATCTAAAGCTATCATGAGCTATAGTTTCAGACCATGTGATGATATGATGAGGAAAATTATCACATGAGAAACACTTGTGATGGTAGTGTGATACAAGAAGGATAGGATAGAAGCTAATGGATCTAAGTGGCAAGTTTAGAAGTGCTTAGAATATATTGTATCATGATTATTTAACTTAAAGATAGAAACCAATCCGAGCTGTGTAGGATTTTGGGCAAAGGCTTAAGATTTTAGATGTATGGCACATTAGTAGCTAGCATATTAATTGGAAAACACATGCAGTACAAGTGGTATAAAAACTAAAACTAGGTGAAGCCATATGTGCTTGTGTACGTGAGATTTTTTTAGTAAAACCAATAGGAATTTAAGTGTAGCCTTATGTGAGTGTGTGTGTATACGTGAAGGCATAAAGGAAAAGGTGAAAACATGTAGTATGTAAGTAAAACAAAAAGAGATAAGCCTCTTAAGGAAGCTCTTCCACGTGCATCTTAGCATTTAATGAAGGAATATTGCATGATTACATGACATGATTACTTAGTTGAACTAGAACTAAACTAAGGTATAACTGGACTTCCATCCTAACCAATTTTGTTTCTATAAATATTCCCTTTGAATAAAAAATTCTGCATGATGCCAAGCTTCCTTTCTCTCAACCTCACAGCCAATTCTCTCTTTTCTCTCTTCACTCAAAGCTCTCATCTCTTTCACTAAACCATGTCAACCACACTTTTTGTTCTAGCTTTCTTCACTGAGTTCTTCTAGATCTAGCTCCTATGTAAGTTGTTCTTTGAGAAAGGTTGTAGCTTGAAGACCTTGGAGGTATGTTTCAGCCGTGATCTTCAAAAAGCAAGGAGATCTGTCGATTCAAGCTCAAGTTAAGAATAAAGTTCCCAGGAAGCTCAAGGTAGGTGTAGGTTTAGGTTTATTTATCACTTGATTGTTGAGATTATTTTAATGGTATTTTGGTGTATCTCAGTCTTAATCTTGATGCCATGTGGAAGTTAAATATCTTGTTTTCTTTAAGATCTGTTATACAACTTTGCTTCAAGAAATGAGTGAAAGAGTTCAAGTAACATCAAGGTAGGTGTAGGACTAAGCTTTTGGTGAGTATTGGTGTTGAAATTCAAATGACTTTGAGCTAAATTTTGGTTTGTTTTGAAATTCAATATATCCCTCTGTACTTAACCAAACGAGTGAAAATACAAAGAACGCTAATCAAACAAACCAAGAGGGGGTGAATTGGTTTATATCAAGGATTTAAAATTTTATTAAAAATAATTTGCGGAATATGTAAGATGGATCGTATCACATAAAAACCTTTTGAAATACAAAATCTTTCTTTCAATCAAAATCACCCTCGGAATTCAAGTAATGTCTGAAAGTAAATCTTGTTGATAATTTCTTGATCACCCAAATTCAATCAATGAGAAAATGAACATAATTAGAATAAAGAACACACCAATTTATACTAGTTCACCTCTCAACCTTGGAGGCTACATCCAGTTGCTTCCAACCAACACTAGGTTAGAGTTATTATTATATCAAAGAATCTTTTACAAGCAGTTTACAAGTGATCTCTTTATCAACACTAGACAAAGATATAGATTCTAAAACCCTATTAGAATACAAAAAACCAAGAAACTGAGAACCCTACTCATAATCTCAATCACTAGAGAACCCTACTCTAGCATGCTTAAAAAGAAACTCAATGATATATTTCAATACAACAGAAATTGTTAAGAACAATTAAAAAGATAGGTTCAAGATAAACACAACTTGATATCTTTCATGTATGAATGAATGAAATGATGTTACCACATTCTCCAGGTTGCAAGAAACAAAATCTCAGAATCACAATCTTGAAAAAGCTTCTTTTTCTCAAACATCTCTTCAAAAATTCAGAAATCTTGATCACACAAGATGATGTTTGAACTCAGAGTAAAACACGAATGTGGCCACTTATGAAAGCTCAGGAATTTTTGGGTAAGTCACTCTTGTAGTGAGTAAATCGCTCAATGTTTATTTATAAGAAAAAGACTCACCAAGCTTTATAAAAAACAGAATTAATTGTCAGTAAGCGATCAATCTGTAGGTGTAATCGATTAAATTGCCCTATGTAATCAATTAAATTGACTAAATAACCATTTAAATTGTTCATAAGCTTTCTGGAAATGTTTCATGAACAAAATAATCGATTAAACCACATTGTAATCAATTAAAGCAACAACCCATGAAAGTTTAAAATACTTATGTAATCGATTACAATTCATGGTAATCAATTAACACAAAACAACATGATTTCCAGAAATAGACTATGTAATCAATTACAAGAAATGGTAATCGATTAAGTCAGCAATGCATGGTTTTCTTTTAACAATGTGTAATCGATTAAAATGAGCATGTAATCGATTAAACTATTCTTCAAGGCTTTTCCAAAAATGTTTGAGTGTCTTTAATCGATTAAACCTCTTGTGTAATCGATTAAAGCAGTGAGACAAGCTTTTTAATCAAGTAAGCCTTGGGAACTTATCATTTTGAAAAACCATTTGATTTCTTTGAGATTTAAAAACATGAATGCATGATCATGAGAATGCACATGCTAATAAAAGATCACAAGGCATTTAACTTGAACCACTTAGACAAATTACAAATGCCTTCAAGTGATTGGGCATGTAAAAAGCTAAAACAAAATCAAGTCATCAACCTTGGTTCAATCTCCTTGAAGCTTCCTTTAAATTCAACAACGAGGTGTTTGACCACTCATTTTAAAGCTTAAGATGTCCTCTATGTTCTCCTAAAATATTGGGACCAAACTGAGCAGTGAATCGTGCCTAGAATTTGTTTAAACCCAAGCTATCCGAAACTGCCCACACCCAAACAGCTACTGTCACCCGTTTTTAAAAATCTATATCTCTCATTTCTTACACAAATTAGGCTCATGATATTTGGAATTAAATATCTAGATGTGAAATATAACATATAAAAAATTTAGCCAAATCTGGATTGTTTATTGGTTGTAGTCGTGAAGACAATAAGAGATGTTAATGTCCCATTTTGAGCCTGCTGGCAAATTTGGAGTTTTGTTTTTAAAATATTATATCTAAAGTTTTAGAACTCCAATTAAGGCATGTGATACTTTGTTATAAAGCATAGGAAGTCTAGTTTAACATACTAAAAGATGATAATTCAATGATATAATAACCTGGTTTCTAAAAACAAAAAAATTAAATAAATAAAATAATAATATCTTACTATAGTTGTACTGTAGCATGGCGCTGATAGCGTTGGAACGGCGCGGTTAGCGTGGGATGCGGCGCCAGTAGCGTGGGATGTGGCGCTAGTAGCGTGAAATTGCACCAGAAGGTCATTTCTTGCGGCCTGATGGCGCGGATAGCGCCAGTTTGGCGCGATTAGCGCCACAGACGCGCCCAGTTGGCGCGGTTAGCGCCGTAGTGGCGCGATTAGCGCCATAAGTGCCTAGGAAGCTTTTAGTTGCGCTAATTTGGCGCGAATAGCGCCATATATGGCGCGATTAGCGTGGGAACGTCGGCAGAACCAATATTTAAAGGCCATTTTACGAAATTTTGGCCCAAAAATCATGGTTTCTCCTTCCCCACAACCCCAACCTCCATTGATGCATGCTCCAAGCTTCCTTAAACCCCTTTTCTTGGCCTAAACACCTCTCTAAGACCTTTGAGTGTGAGAGGAACCTTTGGGAAAGCTTAATCCTTCAAGTCTGCTCTTGAAAAACCCCTTTTGACTGAGAGGTGGAATCTCAGAGGAGAAACTCAGAGAACTTGAGTCTTGGCGAGGACCCACGGCTTGAGAAGGACACTAAAGCTCGAGAAGGCTGTCCTGAGGTCTTCTGAGTCGTCACTGAGGTAAGAGACTCAAGTTTCTCCGTTTGATTTTGATTCTGGGGGTTTCCATGAATAGTGACCCATATAAGCTGGGGCTAGAATTAGCCTAGGGTCCTGTAGAGAAAGTTGTAGAGAACGACGAATAGATGAAGGATTAGCTTTCAGTTTCTGATTTAGATAACTTTGAAATTTGGCTCTGTGACCTGTATGTGAGGCCTTTGTGATAAATCATTTGTGGAATTGAGGCCATTCCAGAGTCTTGATTATGCCTGTTATGAGCCTGTGTGGCTAAGGGAATGGTGCCTTGAGTGAGGCTTGGACCATTCCAGTGATATTATGTATAATGAGGCTGATGAGGGACTATGCCATGCTTATGTTTGCATTGAGTCTGAGATGACTCAGATGCTTGTTATTCAGCTTGATAGACCTTGTATGGTCTGTGTACAGCCTGGTGTGGGCTGAGTTTGATTGAACCTTAGGATAAGGGAATTCTGTATATGATATGTTCTGTGTTTAAATGTCTATAGATTGGTTTTGATATTAGAATATGCCTTGATTAGGGCGTGAGATTGAGACTGTTGGTGGCGGGAGCCACAGACATGGGAAGGAACTGCAGACTGAAACCTTACTAGGTAAGTTTAGTGTCCCTGGGGGATGAATTCCCGCATGGTTGCACACCACACTCCGGGGGAGTGATGGTCATGATTCATGATGCATGCATTTGGTTGTTGCATTACTTAAATTGATATGCATGTACTTAAGATTGATTATGCTATTATTTGGGCATTGAGGGTTCTCCGCCATATGTTCTGGGCATTGAGGGTTCTCTGCCCTGTGACTTAAGCGTTGAGGGTTCTCCGCTAGGCATTGAGGGTTCTCTGCCATGTGATTTAGGCATTGATGAGATCCGCCAGGCGTTGATGAGATTCGCCATGTTTGTATGATGGATATGTTGCTATGAGGGCCAGTTGGCCATTTGGTGTGTGATTGCCTTGTGTGTGCATTGTGGATAGTGGGCCAGGGTGGGAAGGATTTCCCATGGACCCTGAGCTTTCTGAGATGTGTATCTCACCCCATGTGGGGATTTATGATTTCAGGTGACTCTTCTGGACGAAGAGAGCAGTCTCAGGGCAGGAGGCCCGAGTAGAGACGCTTCTGCTTGACTGAGAAGCAGCAAATGGAGCTTGAAGGCTTAGATTTGTTTTGGTTATATTTTGTACCCTTGAGAAGGGTTGTATAGTTCTGTAGACCCTCGAGAAGGGATGATATTCTTTTGTATCACCAGTTTATGGTGAAACCACTGATGTATATGTTTATGTACAGAACTATTTGAGGTTATGACATGAGACTTTCCCCTGAGTATTTTTGTGTATATTTGATAATCTGCCTAAGTCTTTTAGTTGTCTATCTTCATGATGTATGATATGAGAACTGGATCAGCAGGGGTGTGAAATATATGCTTTGTATGTGTGCATTTTATGAGATATGAGTATTTCATACATAATGAATCAAGAAAACGATTATGTGCTTCCGTTTAAAAATCATATTTTAAGCGTTAAACTGATATTATTAATGATAACACGTCGGAGGCCTACGGGGTGTTACAAATGACTTGTAGATTAGCACAGATTATAGGAAGAACCAAATCATATATGGTGAGAAATCTAGTTGTTATGATGTTCTTGAAAAGTGTTTTTGTATGATGATGAAATCTTGAAGTTTTGTGGCATAATTGCATTACAAGATTTATGTAGCTTTGCATTTCATTGTGCATGTCATATGCATTAAGAAAGATAAAAAGACCTACCTGATGGTGCCCAAAGGGTGATGCAGTTGAGTTAAGCTTGACCCTGAGGGAAAGACCTAATAAAGAATAACCCAAAGGGTGATACGGTTAAGCCGAGCACAACCCTGAAGGACCAATGGTTGATACAGTTAAGCTGAGCACAACCCTGAGCGAAAGACATATTGACCCAAGGGTGATACAGTTAAGCTGAACACGACCTTATAGGACCCCAAAGGGTGATACAGTTGAGCTGAGCACGACCCTGTGGAAGGAACCTAAATCTAGTAATGAGCTCATTGACTAGTTTAGGGTATTAAAGAAGAGATTAATAAAGAAAAGTTATGCATTGTCATGATTGAAAATTATGCTTGCACTAGTGATGAAGTATGAGATTATTTTTAAGTGTTTGTGAATAAAATGAAACTACTTCGGGTTATATGTTTATGAAATTAAAATCAACTATGATTGTTTACATGTTTTCTTAATAAATCGAAGTAGTTGAAATGATGATGATGACACTGTATGATAAATCATTTTTCACCTACTGGGAATTCTTTGTAATTCTCACTGTTTTAATGTGTTTCCGTGTCATTTCAGACAGGTAAATCGGTAGGAGCATCTACAAATTGGGGACAAATTGGAAGATTTCTTTTAATATTGCAGATTTTTTTTTTTTTTGTATTTTCCTATATGTTTTGTAATATATAGACATTAATATTATTTTATGAAATATTACTAAGTTTAGAAATTATTAAAGAGACCAAAAAGTCTCAACAGACTCTATATAAGTGTAATTTTCATAATACAATTAAATTTCAAATATTAAGACAAGTTTTTCTTAATCAGATTTAGTTAAAAATTTACATTAGAAACAATTAACCTTTTCTAATTATGTATTATGACCTAGACATGATGTAGTAATTGGAAGGATGTTACAGTGTAATAATTGATTGACTGTTGGTTTCTATTTCCAAAGGCTCTTCCATGAAGCATTATTCTTCTATTGCCTTTGTGAAGATGTAAATATATAAATAGAAGCTACTCAAGAATGTGGTTTTGGGTTTGAGCGTCACAGGCAAAGGAAATTTTTTTTTCACATATTCTATTTAAAGATTAAATTAAAAAGATAAATTCTATCAATAAAAAATGTCACAAATTGCAACACCATTGTCATGTCCTCAAGCTTTCTAACGAAGTTAATAGAGAAGGACTAAAACTATATGTTTAAAATTTTGGAGGACTAAAAAATACAATTTTTCTAGGACTAAAAAATATAGGAGATCAAATTTGAGGAACCAAAAATATAATTGTCTAATAATAATAATATCAACATTTTGTAAATGATAGTCTTTTTTGAATTAATTAGTGAGTTTTTAGTGAAATCATTTCCCCTCTAAATAAAATTTTGGTTATTTGTGTGAATAATATTTTGAATTAATTTGTAAGCATTTTTTAGTGTGGAGAACAAAATGATAGATCTAATATTTACTGAAATAGGTTGTTTAAAATTTAAAAATAAATTTATAACACCGCAAAATATGTTTTATCTATAAAATAAAATTAAAATTTGTATAAAACATATCATATAAATATGTCTATTATTTCTATTATTTTGCTTCTTCAGCTATTTCAATTCAGCAGATAATTTTATTAAATATTTATAATTTAATAAGTCAGTTTAATATTTTTAGCTATCAATTACCATTTAGTTTTTCACTAATTTTTTAGTTAATTTTATAACCGAATTCTTCCTTTCAACTTTCCATAATGAATGTTCTTAATAAAAAAAATTCTTTCCATAATGGAATAATGCATTAAAAGGTGACAGGAATCTGTGTATTAATTACGAACAATCTACAAATTAAGTAAAGAATATTGAAATCAAAGTTCGTATATTTAATTCCGCGTGAATGTGTTGATCTGATTTTTATGATGATGATGATGATAATATAAAAAAATTAAACAATAGGAATTATGAAATGAACTCCTGAAACTTCTTAGTGGTGACAACCTCAATATATCAAATTCGTCGGAGACAATAATCGTGCGACGACCTCATCCTAAATGGATTTGTCCACTAACCACCGACTACGGGTAAATAAGATATAGCGTTCACACTTCCACTCTAAATAAAAGAAGCTGGTGGATTTATTGCACCAAATTTCTCACTTATATGCTACCATAATCAGGGACCGAACTACTTGAATGCATGACCCCTATTTTTAAATTTAATTTACTTAATTAATATGTCAAGCTATAATATTTTAGTTTTAAAATTCGACTGATTATTTATTTGGAAAATTTGGTTATAAAATAATATCAGATAAATATTATTTTTTTCTATTTTGTTGACAAAATAAATTTTTATAATCTCCAATGTAAAAATAATTACATTTTTTCTTTTTAGATTAAATATTCAAATATTACTTATTTCTCTTTTGAATAACATATTCTTTTTATAGTGTGTTATTGTTATTTTAAGGGTTATAAATAATTACATTTGCAATTAAATGAATTTATTAACTTTCCTTAAAAAAATTATTTATTATCATTTTTTTTTATTAATTTCAGTCTATTTAATTTTAAATAAAAGACTATTTATTATTAATATTTGTTAATGGAATAAATTTACCAACTCTACACAAGATATTTACCAAAATGAACTTTGAGACATCAACAAATATTGTTCTTTTTATCATTAATATTTTTCCATATATATATATATATATGTACATATGTCTATATATATATATATATATATATATATATATTATTCTCCTATTATCTAATCCTTGTTTGTGAGGCTTGAATACATGTACGAGGGTTGTTTGAGTTAGATTTTTAAAAGGGTGTTCGATTCTATTATTTCTTTCGATTAAAGATGATGATGCATAAGGAAGGATTCATTTGGTGATGTCAAAAGTATAGAATTGAAAAAAAGATGAATAGGAGAAATGAGAACAATTGTCGAAAAGGAAACATTCGATAGGATGGAATGACCTATTGGTTTCTTTTCTGATACTTGACTGAGTCAAAACCACATAAGTTGGTCCACTCACCTTATCTTCTTAAGATTATGTTGCTGCTAATCTTATACCTTATCTTTTAGGAATAACTTGTTGCTAATCTTATCAACTAATTTTATCCCTTATCTTTTTAGCAACTAAGTCCACGTTTTATGCATATCAAAAAATTAATCTCTTTGATGGGAAGATGTTATAAAAGGAGATGTGCACCATGACCAAGGTCCCTGTGCTTGCTATCTAAAAATCTCAGTACACCATCTATGAGTGATAGTGAAAGCATAGAAGATCCTTAAGCTAAAAGTCAGATTACTTTGGAGACTCATAAATTTGTTCACATATTACTTGACTCACATTCAACTACAAATCATCTTCGGAGCAAACAACTCTGCCTTGCTTTTGTTTGACACTCATATTTTTGAAATATTGTTTTATTGAAATATGAGTATTTTATTTGAACGTTTTAATTATTAAGAAGCCTTGGAATCATTTGGAAATTTAATTTCTAAGCTTTCTGTAAATTAAAACATGAATTTCGTTATTGAAAATAACTGAAAAAATCATTGAATTTTTATTTTGGTTGAAACTTGATCGAGTCAACCCGTCTGAAAATCGAAGTCAATAGTATCAATGAAACATGTTTCAATTTTGTGGCTTTGAGTTTTCTGAAATTAACCCTATTCAAATCTTGGTTTTTGTGTCACGATTCACATTCACATTTGGTTTAAAGTGATATTGTGTGACATTGTTTATGATTTGAAAATTTCACATTCTGACACTTAATTGTATTTTTATTTATGTTACTGATACTATTGTCATTTACGCTATTTACGTTGCTGAACTTTTATTTTGATCTTCGTGAACCAAATAAATGGCTATAAAGCATTTTGAACTAATGACAATTTTATGATGTGTTCAGATAATTTATTGTTATTTAGATATTCAGTTTATATCTTTTTATTCCGTAAAGGTATGAATATTTAGATATTTAGTTTATATCTTTTATTCCATAAAGATATTAATGTTTAGATATTCAGTTTATATCTTTTATTCCATACATATATTAATGTTTAGATATTTAGTTTATATCTTTTTATTCCATAAAGATAGGAATATTTAGATATTCGGTTTATATCTTTTATTCCATAAAGATAGGAATATTTAAATATTCGTTTATATTTTTTTATTCTATAAAGATAGAAATGTTTAGATATTCAGTTTATATCTTTTAAGGAAACCTTTTTTGTATGTGGTCCATTTACTAACTATGTTCACCCACGGACCCATTATCTTATTCCATTCAAGGTTGAGGTCTGTGATGGACAAAACTCTTTAAATAGAACTGAATAATTTATTTATTAATGCAATAAAATTAATTTTGGAAATAAGGGAATATTTTGTGATCTTTATAATTTAATTGATTAAAGCCTAGCCACAACAACTATAATTTTTTAAATTATATATTAAGACTCTTTAGATCGCACAAGGTATACGATATTAATTGTAATTAATCATAATATAATATAGTAGATATTATCCCACAGAATTTCTTAATAATGAAATCATAAATCTAGAGGGGTGTGCGTGAACACACCACGTAGATGAGAGATATTACAGCTCAACATTAGAAAAAAGAACTCTAGAGGTGGACATGTCTGACTCCTTCTGGTGCATTTCATTATGAATACTCTCGCAGTATCATATGGTCCCTTAAAATATCCGACAATACACATAAAGACAAATGGTCTATTAGTGAACTCATGACCATGTGTCTTCAGGAAGAGGGGAGGTTGCAATTGGAACAAGGAGAGAGTTCTCTTAGCTTATTTGACTTCTCTTGAACTTTTATTTGCTCATTCTAATTCAGTATTTGTCTTAGGCAAGCAAGTGGGCTTAATTGCTAATTGTTGCTTATTTTTGGATTTTTTGCTGACTTGACCTATCTTCCTCGTACAGGACCTATAGAGTTCTACAAAACTCCAAATGGAGCATATGAGTAGTCCTTGGAAAGATAAGGAAAATATTTACACGTTTGTCAGAGATAAGCCAAGGCCAATTTTGTCATTTGGAGGGTCATTTTAGGCTTTGAAGTCAAAATGACTGCACTTGAATTTTGGGCTCCGAGTTGGATTTTTATTGGTGTAAATAGCATAATTAATTAAAATAGATGAGCCTATTCATGGTCCATTCTTTCCTTCTAACTTAGTCACTATATGCTAGTGAAATTATGAGTGAATATTACACTACATTTTGAGCAAAAACATAATTTTTACATTTTACTTTTTAAGTTTTTAGAATCAAAACCCTTTCTCTTATTTTCTGTCAATTGTTCTTCATTGTTCTTCGCTGTTCTTCATTTTCGTTTTTTGTTCTTCCATTTTTGTGCACCGATTTTGTGGGGATTTCATTGATGATGATCATGGGATGCTAAACAATCAATCAATCCATGGATCCAGTCCAAGCAAAGGGGAATTTGAGTTCTGGTTTGGTATTTCAAATTCTGTGTGAATGTTCACTTTCTTCTTCAATCCTCTATTCAATTTTCATGATTATGAATGTGTTTAGGATTGAAAGTGGATTAGGTTATGGATTCATTTCCTAATTTTGAATTTTAATCACAGATTAGTTGGATGATATTTCAATTAGGTTTGTGATTTCAATTAATTTAGGAGTTAATTCAATTGAACTGCTTCTAATGAAATTGAATGAACTTTCATAACATAATCATTATCTGAGAACTATGACAATTACCATTGCTTGGTTTGGTGAATTGGATTGATGCTCTTTAATCTGTTTTACATTACCTCTTATCAATTCACTTTAGTTTATACGTTTTTTTCAATTTTTACTTATCGCATGCAAACTGTTTGACAAAAATCCCCTATTGTTTATTAGTGAATTGAAGTTGGAACCATATTTGTAGTGTCTTTGAGTCGACCTAGGTTAATCATGTGCTACAGAATTAGCATAGTTTAATTGTTTTGAAGCGATACGACATCGCTAATCGAGGTCCTCATAATCTTTCTGTGTTTGTGCACACTCTCTCCATAAATCATATATTTACTCTGTAACATGATCATGAATCTCATTCAGTTCTTTTTGTTCTTTTTATATAAGCTCAGTTTTTTTCTAACTCCTAAAAGTTCTCAAGTAAAACAATTTTTCTTCGGATATCTCTTCTTTCTCAAGGTATAGCTTAGCCCCTTTTATTTTAAGAGTTTCAAAAGCATCTCACATTTAAATGGATTCTTCCAAAGAATATCGACTTTGGCTTCAAGGGTTTTTTCAATCTCTTTATTATCTTTGGACAACTTTTTAAAATCTTTTCACAACTTTTTATAAGCTTTTGAAAGAATGGACGAGTTAGAAGGTATCTCATGATAAGCTTGTTTTAACAGTATAGGGCTATAAAAATCTACCTTTTCTTGATTTGATTTAGTTTCCTCAGAGGTTGTTCCAGCCATTAGACACGGGTTGGCTTCCTCTTCTCCTTCTTCATCGAACGAGGTGTTCAGCCATTAGGCCTTTCTTTCCCTTTGACTTGTATTGCTTGTGTTTTTCCTTAGACTTCTCCAGATCTAGGCATTCATACTTGAAGTGTTCAAGCTTTTTGAACTCATAGCATATGATGGAGCTCTTATCTTTGTCTCTCTTGTCTCTGAACACCTTCTTGGAGGATTTCTTCCATCTGGATCCACCCTTGTTCTTTAACATATTTTGGATTTTTCTTGAGATAAATGCTAACTCATCATCCTCATCAGATTCTCCTTCAGAGTCTTCATCAAAGGAGTTATCCGTACTTAGTGCTTTAGATGCACCTCTGGACAATGGCCTGGATGATAATTCCTTCTTTTTCTTTTGGACACTAAGAGCGAGAGACCTTCCCTTCTTTAGTCCTTTATCTTGTTGGAGTTCTTGTTCGTGAACCTTCAAGGTTCCAATGAACTCCTCAAGGGTCATGACTCAAGATTCTTTAAAGCTCTCAATGTTGTAACCCGTGGTCTCCATTTTCTAGACAAACTTCTCAAAATTTTGTCAATATGACCATAATTATCATAATTTCTTCCTAGGCACCTTATCTCATTCAAAATAGTTTGGAAGCATCCAAACATACATTGTATGTCTTCACATTCTTCCATAGTAAAAAGGTCATACTTATGTGTGAAGAGACTTAGTTTGTTCCTCTTTACTTGTGACATGCCTTCGTATGTTATGGCTATTGTGTCCCACATTTGCTTAATGCTCCAAAGATATTATACAACAGAGCATTTCGAGCCTTGGAGTTGAGCAGGAATCTTTGTTTTTCTTCTTCCATCCATTGGCTCATTGGGATCTTGTTCATTTCAGCATCGTATGGATGTGTGTTAGTATGTAGGTGTCTTAAAGACAATTTGTTTCATCAGATGAAAATCTCTTGCTATTTAGTATTTCATGGTTAATAAATTTGAGCAAACTTTATCTTTATCATATTTATGTCTCGCCTATATTTTATACTAATATGCATTTACAGATAAAGGCCCTAGGAATAGAACAAGTGTTCTCTAAAGGATCAAAGATAGGGATCATGATCGTGAGGACTCGAGGACACTAAATGTCTATTACCTGCAATGAGTTCCTAGTCTTGAATCACCAAGAAAAGGCATTGGTGATCTCAAAAAGGACTAGTATGACATCTTCTACTTGTATAGAGATACATGGTACAAACCTCATGGAATACAGGCATGGCGGGTCGAACTGACCCGCCAAGAGACTCCACAAGGATTCTTTAAAGTATCATAGGATTTTTAAAGTCTTTCATCGTTTGATAGTGTGGATTATCCTAGACTTGAGGATGTCATCGAACACTATGTTCTAGGTTTATACTTTGACTATACAACTGTATTCGCCTGAAAATGGGGAGAATAGTGTACTCTTGGGTATTACTTGAATACATGAATAAAGATGGATATGCCGAAAGGAATCATAGTCCTTACAAGGGATTAGTCGTTCACAAGACCAGTAGGGCTTGGATGACTTCTAGTTGACGTGGGAATCTATGCATAGTTAGAGATCATGACGAATCATGATTTGTCTTAGAGTCAATAGAAGAAGATTTCTAGTTCTGTGAAAAGCTATATGTAGTCAACTAAGAGAGATGATACTCTATCCTTGAAACAGTAATTCTAGTAGGGAGAGAATTAGTGTAGTGTAGTTGTTGTAGGTGCACCAATTTGCTGTCCAGAATTTTTGGTCCTATAGAATTTGATTTTGAAACTTGGTGTCTGAAGTTTATCCCCCATTATAAGCAAAACTAACACCTTTAGGGGTTTGGTGTAGGTTAAAATTGGCAAATTCGGCCTCTACGTAGGAGTTTTAGCAATTTTGGCATAGGGGCATTATGGTCATTTCACAACAAACTATCTCTGATTGAGCTGAAAATTTACCAGAATGTGGAGAAAATTAATACATCAAGGTGACCTTATGAAGGATGAACACGGTCAGGGGGTCCAAATTGTTGAATTCATTGATCTAGACCACTTTTGAATTTATTTTGTGTTTTCATCATTTTTAAAATTCATCAAAAAAATCACAAAAATCAAGCATGATTTATAGATATTTACTGTGGTGTTTTTGAATTTTTAAAAAATTGTTTGAGGCAGTTTTCCATTTTCTATTTCATTTCAGCAGATATTGGGAATAGTGTCTTGGTAGTGTAGTTGTCTGATATTCTTGTGATTTCTATCTTTGATGAGCTGAACTGTGCATGACTAGGTCCCAACCAAGTGATTTGCATTCATTTGATCCTGAAATAGATTTCACAGATTGAGCAGGCATAATAGTAGTCTAGATGACTTTGATAGTGTAGTTCTAGATAATAGTGTTGTGTTTTCCGAGTCTTTTATTTCTGAGTCTAGTTCTCATTCTGCACATCTTGATCATGAAAATTTTGCTGATACAATGGCTGATAACAACTTAACTCTTAAGGAATTGGCTACACCTGATGTTGTTTATCAACCTTGGTGCATTTAATATCCTGAGGTTATGAGCTCAAATCTGGTCTGATCGACTTGCTTCCAAAGCTTCATGGACTTGCTGGTGAAGATCCACATAAGCACCTTAAGGAGTTTCATGTGGTGTGTTCCACCATGCGACCACATGACATTCATGAGGATTATGTCAAGATGAAGGCATTTCCTTTCTCTCTGGATGGTGTTGCTAAGGATTTGTTGTACCTTGAACCAGATCCTATCAACACTTGGACAGACATGAAGAGAAGATTCTTGGAGAAATTATTCCCTGCCTCCAGAACAGCTTTCATCCAGAAAGAAATTTGTGGCATAAGGCAGCTGCCTGGAGAGACTATGTATGAGTACTGGGAGAGATTCAACAAGCTGTGTGCTACCTGTCCTCACCATCAAACCAGTGAGCAATTATTGATCCAGTACTTTTATGAAGGCTTGATGTTGATGGACAGGAGTATGATAAATGCAGCCTAGTGGAGGCGCTAAGACTCCTCATGCTGCAAGGCAATTGATTTCAAACATGGTAGCCAATTATCAACAATTTGGTACTAGAGGTGCTGCAACAAGCAAGGCTGCTGCAAATGAAGTTTCTGTTTCCATGGTTGTTGATAACTAGAGGCTGGAGAATAAATTAACAAAGTTGACATCCCTTGTGAGATAGCTTGCTATTGATCAACAACAGAATGTGATGGCAGCCAATCAGCCAAGGCTGTGTGGTATCTGTTGTGCACCTGATCATCCAATAGATTCTTGTCCCACTCTCCAAGAAATAGAACAAGCTGCTAAAGTTTCTACCATACAACCTGGACAACCATTCAGACCTCAACAACACCATAATCCTTACTCTAACACTCACAATCCTGGTTAGAGAGATCATCCGAATTTGACGTATGGTCCTGGTCCACAAAACCAACAGCAAACACAAAATCAGCCATTTAGACCTCAACAACAGCAACTATATCAGCCTTCCTCCAGCAAATACCAACCTCCCCCATTCAGACAACAACCACAATTCCAGTAACCTACACCTACACCTGCATAACCTGTGTAGACCAGTTCTGTACCTTCCATGGAGGATTTGATGAAGCAAATGGCAACCAGCAACATCTAGTTTTAACAAAATGTCAGTGCCACCATCCAAGACTTACAGACTCGGATTCGACAGTTAGCTAGAACTGTCAACCAGATGCAATAGCAAGGTTCTGGTAACATTCCAACACAACGAGTTATTAATCCGAAGAATGTGAGTGCTATAACCTTAAGGAGTGGCACGGAGCTTCCAGATGTTGGTGCTAAAATTGATGTTGGTGCTAGTAAAAAATTGGTGATGGTGCCCAAACAGATTTTGCACCAAAACAAATTCCCTTACCTTTAACTTCTAGAGCCATTTTTGCAAAGAAAGTGGTGGAGCTTGATTCTAATCTACTTGAGACTTTCAGGAGGGTGGAAGTCAACATTCCCATCTTAGATTCCATCAAACAGATTCCAAAATATGAAAAGTTCTTGAAGTATTTGTGCACCCACAAGAGGAAGCTTAAGGGAAATGAGCATGTGAAGATGGGCAGAAATGTTTCCGCACTGATACAGGTTAAAACTATTGATACCATTCCATTATCCACCTTGCAATAGAGTTTAAGGATCCTAGGACTTTCACTGTCCCTTGCACCATTGGAGATTGTACTTTTACAGATGCCATGTGTGATCTCGAAGCTTCTATTAATGTCATGCCCACATCGGTTTATAGATCACTACATCTTAGTGATTTGAAACCCATTGGTGTTGTAATTCACTTAGCCAACAGGAGTGTTGCATTTCCACTTGGACTTATTAAAGATGTGTTGGTACGAGTTAATAATTTGATGTTTCCAACATATTTTTACATTTTGGATATGGAGAATGAGTCTTCCAGCCATGGTTCAACATTGATCCTAGGGAGACAATTCTCGATGACAGCCAGGACCAAAATTGATGTGGATGCCGGAACTCTTTCCATGGAGTTTGGTGATGACGTTGTCCAGTTTAACCTTTTTAATGCCAGAGACATCCTGTAGAGGAGCATTCTATTTTTCTTGTTGATATCATTAATGTTGCAGTAGATAGTGTAAATATTTTTGATTTACTTTCTGATGATTTTTCTAATTTTGATTTTGATCTTGGTTATACTTGTGATGATTCTGCTGTTGTCTGTAGTATTTGTACGGAGATTTCCTCCGCACTTGATTCTGATTGTGTTGCAGGTTCCGTTGCTGATTCTCATATTTCCCATCCTTCAGCCACCTTCCTTGGAGCTGAAGTCACTACCTGAGCACCTCAAATATGCATATTTAGATGATGCTTAGAGGCTTCTAGTCATCATATCTGGCAGCCTGTCACTTGAGCATGAAGAGAAGTTGCTGCATGTTTTGAGAGGCCACAAAAAGGCCATTGGATGGACACTTGCTGACCTCCCTAGAATCAATCCTTCCATTTGCATGCATTGAATACTCTTGGAGGATGATTCTAGGCCGGTGAGGCAGCCACAGAGGAGGCTGAATCCCACTATTCTTGATGTGGTGAAGAAGGAAGTGATGAAGCACTTGGGTTTCACCTATCCAAGTGGTCCCTAAGAAGTCAGGTATCACGGTTGTGAAGAAGCAGGATAATGAGTTGATCTCGACTAGAGTGGCCAACAGTTGGTGAGTTTGCATTGACTACAGGAGACTCAACCAGGCCACTCGTAAGGACCATTTCCCTCTTCCCTTCATTGATCAAGTTCTAGAGAGGTAGGCAGGTAAATCACATTAATGCTCTTGATGGTTTTTTCGGTTACATGCAAATCCATATTGCACCGGAGGATCAACATAAGACCACATTCACTTGTCTATTTGGCACATTTGCCTACACCCGGATGCCTTTTGGCCTATGCAACGCACCTGGCACCTTCCAAAGGTGCACGGTAAGTATCTTTTCTGATTTATAAGAGAGTTGCATGGAGGTGTTTATGGATGATTCCACTGTTTATGCTTCCTCTTTTAATGCATGTTTGGATAGTCTCTCTAGAGTGTTTGACCGATGTATTAGGACTAACCTTGTTCTTAACTTTGAGAAATGTCATTTTATGGTGCATGAGGGTATAGTCTTAGGGCATTTGGTCTCTAGTAGAGGTCTTGAGGTCGATAAGGCCAAGTTTGATGTGATTACTTCTTTACCTTACCCCGCTTCTGTTCGGGAAGTGCGTTTTTTTCTTGGACATGAGGGTTTTTATAGGAGATTCATTCAGGATTTCAGTAAGATTGCATAGCCATTGTCCAAGCTTCTCCAAAAAGGACATAGATTTTATGTTTGACCAACCTTGCAAAGAGGCATTTGAGGAATTGAGGAAGAAGCTTACTACCTCTCCAATCATGCAACCACCAGATTGGGAGCTTCCCTTTGAGCTCATATGTGATGCCTCTAATTATGCAATTGGGGTTGTGTTGTCACAGAGAGTTGATAAATTCTCCCATGTCATTGCTTATGCTTCACGCACTTTGGATGCAACCCAAGTTAACTACACCACCACTGAGAAGGAGCTTTTGGCTATTGTTTTTGCTTTAGATAAATTCAGATCTTATTTGCTTTGCTCTCATATCACTAGCTTTACTGACCATTCAGCTTTGAAGTACCTGTTGAAGAAGCTTGATGCTAAACCTAGATTGATCAGGTGGATGCTTCTTCTTCAGGAGTTTGACATTGAGATTAAGGATAGAAGTGGTGTAGAAAACTTGGTTGCTGATCATTTGAGTAGGATTGAGGGACCTCTTGAGTCCTTTCCTATTCGTGATAATTTTCTTGATGAGCATTTGATGCATTTGCATTCATCGCATGTCACACCTTGGTTTGTTGATATTATGAATTTCATTGTTGCATCTGTTGTTCTCCCTCATGCATCTAGGTCCCAAAGAGATGAACTTAAGAGTGATGCTAAATATTATATGTGGGATGATCCTTATTTGTGGAGGTTTGGTAGTGACCAAGTGATCCGAAGGTGTGTGCCCGATCATGAGATTCAGTCTAGTCTTCAGTTTTGTCATGGCACACCTACTGGAGGTCATTTTGGTCCTCAACGGACAGCTAGGAGGGTATTAGACTGTGGGTTCTTTTGACCCACCTTGTTTAGAGATGCTCATCATTTTACCACCACTTGTGAGCTGTGTCAGAGAGCAGGAGGAACCATTACACATAGACATTAGATGCTTAAGCAGCCTATTATTTTTTTGTGAGATTTGTGATGTGTGGGTGATGAGTCACTATTTATCACTATTTACTCATCTTTCTGTACTCATTTTAATCCCTAACTTGTGCTTAATTATTTATATTTTGCATTGTTTCTCATTTAGGATTTAATTGGACCGATAATTCAGATTTTAATTAATTTGGATTATTTTAAGTTTAATTATTCTAAATTGATTTTCAGGGTAGATTAATAATTAAATGGGCTTGGAATTAATTCATGGACTTGAAGATTGGGATGCCGGGTCAGCATTAATTTCCACATCAGCTTGGAATTTTTGTTTTATTTTATTTATTTTCGTTTTGGGTAAAAAATTGTCAGAAAAAGCCCAATTTCGTTTTTAGGTCAGATACTATTTCGTTTCTATATATTTGGGAACTGTGCCCATGCAGAGACACCAGCCAACATTTAATTTTCGTGCAGTTTTCTTTAGGGTTTAGCATTTTTCGTTTTCTGCTTCTCTGCTTCTTAGGGTTTCCGTTTCTGTTTCGTTTCCTGTTTTTTTTTCCAGTATACAATTGCGTTTCAATTCAGTGTTATTTTTGTTTTCTGTCTAATTCATCTTCTATTTTCCGTTTTCGCTTTCTGCTTTCGCTTCCTGCTAATTCGTTTCTGTTCAATTTTGTTTATGCTTTTAATTTCGTTCTGCTTTGAATTTCGTTTAATGTTTCGTTTCAATTTAATTCATGTTTCTGTTTCTGTTGTTAATTTCGAATTTATGGAAGGCTAAACCTAGGGTTGGACCCTAGGACAGATTGCAACCCTTTAATGGAGGTTCTCTGTATTTGCAATTTGTTTTCTGCTTGGTTCTTCCTTGTTTGGGTTTCTGTTCTGTATTTTTCGGGTTTGAATCATGCTTAATGAATTTGAATTGAATGATTCAGAAATCTCAGTTTGCTTAATTCTAAGAGCTTGCCCTAACGAGGTTCATGTTTGCTTAATTCGTGTAATGACGTTTTAGATTAATCTTCGCTTAGTTGATTAATCTGGACTGATGAGAATTAAGCAGGACAGATTATCTTTCGTGAACCAAGGATATTCGAGGCGCAATCTGTTCTAAGGGTCTGACTTGTTTTTAATCACTGCAATTTAATTGTTAATTCTGTTTTAATTTAGTTTTCGCATTCTGCCAAAAAAATTCCCCCCAAAACACGTTTTCAATCCCTAACGCAGATAATTGAGATCCTTGAGAGACGACCTAGGAGTCACTTCCTAGTACTACATTTAAAACTGAATTAATTTGGTTGTGTACGATAGCGATCAAATTTTGGCGCCGCTGCCGGGGATGCATTTGCATTGTTGCATCTGTTGTTCCCCCTCATGCATCTAGGTCCCAAATAGATAAACTTAAGAGTGATGCTAAATATTATGTATGGGATGATTGTTATTTTTGGAGGTTTGGTAGTGACTAAGTGATCCGAAGGTGTGTGCCCGATCATGAGATTCAGTCTATTCTTCAGTTTTTTAATAGCAAACCTATTGGAGGTCATTTTGGTCCTCAGCGGACCGCTATGAGGGTATTAGACTATGGGTTTTTTTGGCCCACCTTGTTTAGAGATGCTCATCATTTTACCACCACTTGTGAGCAGTGTCAGAGAGCAGGAGGAACCATTACACATAGACATTAGATGCCTAAGCAGCCTATTATTTTTTTGTGAGATTTGTGATGTGTGGGGTATTGATTTTATGGGTCCATTTCCTGTTTCTCATGGTTTTTCATATATTTTGCTTGCTGTTGATTATGTTTGTAGATGGGTTAAAGCTAAGGCCACCAAAACTAATGATTCTAAAGTTGTTGTGGATTTTGTGAGATCCAACATTTTTTGCAGGTTTGGTGTGTCTAAAGCCATTATCAGTGACCAGGGGAGCCATTTATATAACCGGTCATTGGCATCCTTGCTTCAGAAGTATGGGGTTGTGCATAGAGTTGCTATAGCTTATCATCCTCAAACTAATGGGCAAGCAGAGGTTTTTAACAAAGAGATCAAGCAAGTGTTACAGAAGGTGGTGCAACCCAACAGGAAGGATTGGAGCAAGCTACTTGAGGATGCTTTATGGGCTCACAGAACCGTTTATGGAACACCTTTGGGGATGTCTTACTATAGGGTGGTTTTCGGTAAGTCATGTCACCTTCCGATGGAGATTGAGCACCGTGCTTATTGGGCGGTGAAGAGTTGTAACATGGCATTTCATGAAGCGGGTATGGAAAGGAAGCTTCATTTGCAAGAACTTAAAGAGATCCATTTAGAAGCCTATGAGAACTCCAAGATTTACAAGGAGAAAGTGAAGAGATTTCATGACTCTAGGATTCTTAGGAAGGAGTTCCATAGTGGCCAAAAAGTGCCCCTGTTTAATTCTTGCCTTAAGCTTATTTCCAGTAAACTTCGATCTAGATGGGGTGGACCTTTTGTTATTACTAATGTTTTTTCCTATGGTGCAATTGAGATTAAAAATGAAGTTACCAGTGAAGTCTTCAAGGTCAATGGTCACCAACTCAAAGTATTTCATGAGAGCCCTCAAGTGGAGGAGGAACTTGTGGCAGACATCTTGATAGAGTGATTTTAGTTAAATTCTTTTCTATCACTCTTAGCTTGTTTGACCTCTTTTGGACTTGTAATTTTCCATTCTAATTCAGTTTTTGGCCTAGGCAAGTAAGTGGGCTTAATTGCTAATTGTAGCGTATTTTCGGATTTTTGCTCACTTAACATATCTGACTTGTGCAGGGCCTATAGAGTGCTACCAATCTCTGAATGCAGAGTTCTAGGAATCCCTGGAAAGATAACGAAAAGATCTACAAGTTTGCTAGAAATAGCCCGAGGCTAATTCTGTCATTTTGAGGGTCATTTTGAGCTTTGAATTTAGCACCTCTGCACTTGTAATTTTGGGCTGCGAATTTGATTTTCATGGTTGTAAATAGTAAATAATTAGATTGTTGGGTTTGTTTATGGCCCATTCTATTTTCAGAACTTAGTCACTACTTATATTAGTGACTTTAGTGAAACTTTGACAACGCACTTTACAATTCAATAAAAACAACTTTTATTTTTCTTTCTTTTAGTTTTTAGGATCAAACTCTTGTTCTTTATTTTCTCTCATTTTTTCTTCATTGTTCTTCATCTTCTTCATTTTCAATCTTGCTATCCTTCTATTTTACTACACTCATTTCATGGGGCTTTCCTTGGTGATCATCATGGAAGGCTAAATCATTAATCAATCCAAGGATCTAACTCAAGCAAGAGAAGAATTGGAGTTCCAGTTCGGTATTTCAAATTCTACTTGAATGTTCACCTTCTTCTTCAATTTCTATTATGTTTTCATGATTATTAATGCATTTAGGATTGAAAGTGAATTGGGATTATGGATTCATGTCTTAATTTCAAATGATAATCACAAGATTAATTGAATGATATTTCAGTTAAGGTTGTGGTTTCAATTAATTTAGGAGTAGAATCGATTGAACTGCTTCTATTGAGATTGAATGAATGTTCATGTTAGAATAAACTTATGGGAATGATGATGATTCAAATAGCTTGGGTTAGTGAATTGGATTGATGCTTCCTAATCTGTTTTACTTTACTCCTTGATAATCTTGTTAATTTTTGCATTGTTCTTTAATTTTAGTTTGTATTCTTGCATGTTTTACTTTACGCGTACCAACTGTTTGACAAAATCCCCCCTTATTATTACCAATGATTTGAAGCTAGAACCATATTGATCGTGTCTCTGAGTCGACCTAGGTTAGCTCTGTGCTACAAAATTAGTAAAATTGTTTTTGGTGCGTCTCGACAAAGCATTATCAAAACTGGCGTCGTTGCGGGGGACACAGTTCATTGTGTGCTAGCTTTAATTCATTGCAATTAGTTCATAGAAGTAATTTTAATTCTTGCATTTTTATGTTTTGTTGCACAACTATGCTTGTTACATGATTATGTGCTTGTGGTTGCTGCATTAGCTTTGTATTTGCCCATAAAAACAGAGAAAAACCCATAAAAACAGAGGAAAACCCAGAAAAACAGAGCAGAACGCCCAACTGGCGCTACCAGCGTGACCATCCACGTTGATCACGCCCAGAATTCAAACCCAGGGGCCTCTGCTGAAGTCCTGGCGCTAGTCGTTGTAACGACCCGTATGCATCCAGTTCATTAGCATTATCTTATGGTTGTTAAGCGTAACAATTATCATAGATAATTAAAATGGAAGCAGTAAACAAAATGACGTCATCAAACGTCATTAACAACATCAACTGTACATCATATATGGTGAATTCTCATAATATACAAAGTATATCTCTCAAAACTGTACATATCCCTCATCAGTTACAAACACAGGCATAAAACAAAAAATAGAGCCAATATGCTCTTCATCACTATGCCTAAGGTTCTCATAAAATCTATCCCTGCCTGGGCCTCTTGCCCTGGGCTCTATCAACCGTTCCCTGAGCATCACCTGCAAAACATAATCCCCAACGGGGGTGAGATAACAATCTCAGTAAACTCAGGGTCCTTGGAGGTCTTTCCTCCCCCTGGTTCACTTCCATGCACATAATATCAAAATTGGCATTACAAACTAGCCATCACAGGTATTAGTCACATTACCACTTGTACATAACATATACATATATAAATCAATGCCTGAGGAGGCTTCATCCATTTATATGGGCACATCTCACATTAGAGCTTACTATTCATGCCTGATGTAACATCCCGGGCGCTGACGAGGGCGGGGAGTGATCGCCGGTGCAGTGAGGCACGGACAAGGAGCGGCTCCTGGCAGGCTTCCAGCGGGAGGGGTACATGAATGAATCGAATACACACCCGAACGAGAGGGATCCAGAGGCTGTGCAGGTATGGGACTGTACAGTTGAGGATAACTTAAAAAGGTTTTAATAGGTACTACCTATATCAACAAGGTGCATCTACTTTTCGGTAGCCCATAACATAAGAACTCCACAGTTAAGCGTGCTTGACTTGGAGCAATCTTGGGATGGGTGACCTCCTGGGATGTTTCTCAGGAAGTGTGTGAGTGAGGACAAAGCACACTGAAAAGTCTTGTGTTGGTATGTAGGGACAGTCATTGATCCTGTAAGTGGCCGGGCGTTACAAGTGGTATCAGAGCAAGGCCTCTCTACCAGTACGGTGTGGTTCGAGGACGAACCAGACGGAAGCTGGTGGGCATTTAACATCCCGGGCGCTGACGAGGGCGGGGAGTGATCGCCGGTGCAGTGAGGGCATCTACTTTTCGGTAGCCCATAACATAAGAACTCCACAGTTAAGCGTGCTTGACTTGGAGCAATCTTGGGATGGGTGACCTCCTGGGAAGTTTCTCAGGAAGTGTGTGAGTGAGGACAAAGCACACTGAAAAGTCTTGTGTTGGTATGTAGGGACAGTCATTGATCCTGTAAGTGGCCGGGCGTTACACCTGAGGAGGCTTCATCCATTTATATGGGCACATCCCACATCAAGGCTTTCTTTCTTTGCTTGAGGAGGCTTCATCCAGCTATGTGGGCACATCTCACATCAGGACTTACTTATATAGACTACTAAGTTTAATTCTATTGGCCAGAGAACCTCATCAATCACATATACAACACTATCACAGTGTTCAACTCATCATATACATGTTTCCATAAACAATAACACACAATTTCAACTTTGTATATTATAGACTTTGTCCTACGGATATTTTGTCTGTCAACTTTCAGGGGACGTATAATGATGAATAATTGTCTGTCACTTTAGGTTTTTCCTACAATTACATTTGACTATCACTATATGTGGTTCCTACAATTTGCAATGTGTGTAGGTAAAAGTCATTAACTTTTATCTATAGCCTTCAAGCATAGGTAGAAGCTATAAACTTATTCATACCACCTTCAACTGTATGTAGAAGCCGAGAGCTTACAACATCATCCCTGTTTCCATAACTTTGTCATATTCTCTATATATTTAAAACCTTTGGGCATCACTCGTTTTTTTATAGCATGCAACTCTATTACTGTAAGCCTAAAAGAAGGGATATCTAAACAGACCATAATCTGCATTTGCTATTAAACACAAGGACTATCACTACTATTCAATGGGAATTATACTATTATTATCGTATGATCTTTTGGTTTCCTTTTTATAGCTTTTGTACAATGATTCATAGCCTTTTCTATTGTGTGAATAATTCATTTCATGCATTTCTTTATTTCCTACATTTCCTGCATTTCATTGTGTGAATAATTCATTGACTAACCTCTTCAGCTAACACATCATTATTTTTCTTTGCATTAAGAAGTCTGCCTCTATTTCATCATGTTTACCTTGTAATAAACAAATTCAGAAGCTCACATTATATAGTACCACATTCGCTCATGTTTGCAAGATAGCTAAATTAAAAATTAAAAAAACATATTAATAATAGATTAATAACAGAGAAGCTCGTGTCAAAACAGAATAATTCTAGTTTGTGAGTGGTAAGGGCACAAGGCATATACCAGGTCTGCTTGTTTCCAGCATTATTAAATGGATGTAGGAAGCAAAAGAATAAAGATAATAACTCATACTAACTTCTTCAGCTGCTTCAAAATTTGGCTACATTAGCACACTAGTCCCTTTAAAAGTTCCTCCACTAATAAGCAAAAGATTGTAAACTCAAGTTCCACAGCTAGCTTTCTTGTGTGCTCAAGTTCTCTCAACTCAACAAAGCTTGAATTTTTAGGTGAAATGATCTAACCATATCATTATATGCATGCAACAAAATATGACTGAACACTAGAAAAAAATTGGTTGATAAACAAAATGATATAGGAGAGAATCATCAAATAGCAATGTTGTTAAGTAATTATTAGAGACTTTGATACACTAAATTTCAAAATTGAAACAAGTTCTTTTAAAGCAATCCGCATTTTGCCAGTGCTTTGTTAGTTAATACAAAAATATGACATGATGATATGCACGTTTCAAGTGATCATAATGGTCTTAGATACATTTGTGATATTTAACATGAAAATGTGATAAATTACCTTCTTAAGCATGCACTCAATGATAACGACTGTCAAATCGCTAGAAAACAAATAAAACTAAGATAATTATGTAGCTCAGGATTAACCTAGGTCGACTCAGAGATACAGTCCAATTTGGTTCCTGGCTTAATCCACTTATAAACAGCGGGGGAGGTTTATCAAACAGTTTACAAATAGTGAAAAAAAATTGCATAAACACAAATAAGAATTGGAGAAAAATGCAGAAACTCAAAGAATTGATAAAAGATGTTGTAAAAGAGATTTCTAACGCCCCAATTTTCTAATCAGGGTCATTACCAAACATACACCACAATCAAACAGATAATCAATCAGAGTTTAAGCAGTTTGGAAGCAACTACTAATAGTGACATCATCAAATGTCATATGTATAACACTGTACACTATAATATGGTGAATATACATATAAGGTTCCTCTGTACAATACAAAACTGTACACAGTACAA
>PYAF01002441.1:8411-18867 GCA_007407185.1 Glycine tomentella | reverse complement strand
ACCTCACGCTACTAGCGCCATCCATTCGAATAATCCACGCTACTGGCGCCATATCCACGCTAATAGCGCCATTCATTCGAATGATCCACGCTGTTAGCGCGGCATCCCACGCTGATAGCGTGAGATGTTCGAAACTGTTTTCTTCTTCTTTTCTTAACTATTTTCTTAAGCTTTCTTCAAAGGATTCCAAAGCATGTTTATAATTCTTAATCTTATGCTTAATCAGGCTTAATCTAGGCTTAAACACATGGTTAAAATTCCAGATATTACAAGATTCAAGAATATCAATCCAATTCACCAAACCAAGCAATGCAAATTATCATAGTTCTTATATAATGATCATATTATGAAGGTTAATTCAATATCATTAGAAGCAGTTCAATCAAATTAACTCCTAAATCAATTGAAATCACAAATCGAATTGAAATATCATCCAAACAATCTATGATTAAAATTCAAAATTAGGAAATAAATCTATAACCTAATTTGTTTTCAATCCTAAAAATATTCATAATCATGAAAATTGAAAAGAGGATTGAAGAAGAAGATGAACATTCACACAGAAATTAGAATACCAAACCAGAACTAAAATTCTCATTGCTTGGACTAGATCCTTGAATTAATTGATTGATTAGCTTTCCATGATCATCATCATTGGGAGAGCCATAAAATTTGTGTAAGAAAATATAAGAACAAAGATGAAAGGAAGAAGAAAAATAAAGAACAATGAAGAACAATTGAGAGAAAAAGAAAGAAAAGATTTTAATTCTGAAAACTTGTACAAGAAGATAAAAATTCTATTTTTGTCTTGTCTAGCTACAATAATATATAGTGACTGAACAAAATGAAGGGATGGGCTCTAATTAGGCCCATCTAAACTAACTAATTATTCTAATTACACAAATCAAAACCTAAACTCGCAGCCTAAAACTCGAGTGCATAGATTCTAACTTCAAGCCTAATTTTACCCTCAAACTGTCAGAATTAGCCCGATATTATTTCTGACAAAATTGTAGCTATTTTCCTTAGCTTTCCAGAGACTACTCATATCCTCTAGGTCTTGCACAAGGAAGATAGGTCAAGTAAGCACAAAATCTGAAAATAAGCAACAATTATCAATTAAGCCCCTAATAATGTACAAAAGTGAGAAAGATGGAAAATGGAAGAATGATATCAAGGTAACAAGCACTCCATGAACATATGATCACAAAGTGCAAAGTAAAAAAGTAGTCAAGTTAAAATTAAGAATGTACCAAGGTGATAGAAATATCTCAAAGAACAACACTCAACCTCATCAAATATGAAAGTTTTGTGTTTACACTCAAACACCACATGTAACTAGCACATCCAAATATTGACAAGACTCTAATTCACTTAACTTGAAATACACATGCATCACAAGATCAAAAGGGCTTTTATTGGTTTGTAATGTATGGTTTAGGTAAGGGTGGATAAGAAAAAGATATTTAGGCTAAAACTAAGAGAAAAGAAGGGCAATAAGGAGTAAGCCAACAAGTAAAAAGAAGGGTAGAAACAAAGAAACAAGGTGGAGAACAAAAAAATTAAAATAAAAAAAACTTACAAGGATGAAAATGAACCACAACACACTTTTATTGCAATTTTTTTTCTTTTTCTTTTATTATTATTATTTTTTTTCTTTGAACTTTTGCTTTCTATACTCTTTCTTTTAATTTCTTTTCTTTTTCTTTTCTTCCAAATCAAAACAAAATACAAATCCCCCACACTTGTTTGAAACCCACTCCCAAAACAATTATAGCACCTTTCTCTCTAAAGTTAGGATAACCTGGTTTTCTACTTTTTGGCTTGTAATGAGCTACACAAGAAAGAAAAGGTTAAAGGCTCAAAAAGGGTGATAGTGGATATCAATGCAAGGTAGGTTTATTTGGGTAATGGCTAAAAGAAAGAAGGCCTAAATCATCTCAATCAATGCATTGTAACACAAGAGAGACCTGACAAACCTAAAGTAATCTATCACAAGGGTGAAACCATACATGAAAGAACATGAATGGAATAATGTGCTTCATCCACAAAGGCCCAAAAATTTACAAGGCATAATTCTATCTCACATGATCCACCTTAAATTTTATTTTCAATGCTTACTTATCACTTCAACAATTGCAACAATGATTCACATCAAGTATGAAACATCTCAATCCAAAAAAAAAAATGGTATCACAATTTATACAAGTTAGAAATCCTATGAAAAACATGAAAAAGTGCCTAAATTCAACAAAAAACAAAAAAAAAACTACTACAAAATATTTTATTTTTATTTTTATTTTCTGTATGTAAAAATAGTAAATACAGAAAACAATAAAACAAAAAAAAATGTAGCAAAAAAAATTGAAAACAAAAAACAGACAAAAATATAACAAAAATGGATACAAAAAAAAAAATAGAGAAAATAGAAAACATATAAAACAAGTTTTGTAAATCCTTCCCCCCACACTTAAAGTGCACATTATCTTCAATGTAAGCATCCAATGAAACTCAACCAAAGAGAAAACATCGAAAAGGGAAAAGGAAACTCCTCAAATGCCATTTAAGGCACATCATCACATAAAGTTGGCAAGACCAAAGAGAGGTTTTCCACAACCTCCTCCCCCACTTGAGGGGTCTCATGAAATAGCTTGAGTTGGTGACCATTCACTTTAAAGACCTTTTTGGTAACTTCATTTTTTATCTCAACTGCACCATGGGAAAAACATTAATATTAACAAAAGGTCCATCCCATCTAGATCGCAATTTACCATATATAAGCTTGAGGCGAGAGTTAAACAAGAGCACATTTTGGCCAATATGAAACTCCTTCCTAAGAATCCTAGAGTCATAAAACCTCTTAACTATCTCCTTGTAAATCTTGGAGTTCTCATAGGTTTCTAAGCAGATTTCTTCAAGTTCTTGGAATTGAAGCTTCCTTTTCATGCTCGCTTCATCAAATGTCATGTTATAACTCTTCACCACCCAATAAGCACGGTTCTCAATCTCCACCGGAAGGTGACATGACTTACCGAAAACCACCCTATAGGGAGACATCCCCAAAGGTGTTCAGTAAGCGGTCCTGTGAGCCCACAAAGCATCCTCAAGTAGGTTGCTCCAATCCTTCCTGTTGGGTTGCACTACCTTTTGTAACACTTGCTAGATCTCTCTGTTAAAAAACTCTGCTTGCCCATTAGTTTGGGGATGATAAGCTGTAGCAACTCTATGCATAACCCCATACTTTTGAAGCAAGGATGCCAATTATCAGTTACAGAAATGGCTCTAGGCACACCAAACCTGCAAAAATGTTGGATCTAACAAAATCCACAACAACTTTAGAATCATTAGTTTTGTTGGCCTTAGCTTCAACCCATCTAGAAACATAATCAACAGCAAGCAAAATATATGAAAAACCATGAGAAACAGGAAATGGACCCATAAAATCAATACCCTACACATAAAAAATCTCACAAAAAATAATAGGCTGCTGAGGCATCTCATGTCTATGTGTAATGGTTCATTTTACTCTCTAACACTGCTCACAATTGGTGGTAAAGTGATGAGCATCTCTAAACAAGGTGGGCCAAAAAAACCCATAGTCTAATACCCTCATAGCGGTCCGCTGAGGACCAAAATGACCTCCAATAGGTTTGCTATTAAAAAACTGAAGAATAGACTCAATCTCAGGATCGGGCACACACCTTCGGATCACTTAGTCACTACCAAACCTCCAAAAATAACAATCATCCCATACATAATATTTAGCATCACTCTTAAGTTTATCTATTTGGGACCTAGATGCATGAGGGGGAACAACAGATGCAACAATGCAAATGCATCAAATGCTCATCAGGAAAATTATCACGAATAGGAAAGGACTCAAGAGGTCCCTCAATCTTACTCAAATGATCAACAACCAAGTTTTTGGCACCACTTCTATCCTTAATCTCAATGTCAAACTCCTGAAGAAGAAGCATCCACCTGATCAATCTGGGTTTAGCATCAGGTTTCTTCAACAGGTACTTCAAAGCTGCATGGTCAGTAAAGACAGTGATATGGGAGCAAAGAAAATAAGATTTGAATTTATCTAAAGCAAAAACAATAGCCAAAAGCTCCTTCTCAATGGTGGTGTAGTTAACTTGGGCTGCATCCAAAGTGCGTGTAGCATACACAATGACATGGGAGAGTTTATCAATTCTCTGTGACAACACAGCCCCAAGTGCATAATTAGAGGCATCACATATGACCTCAAAGGGAAGCTCCCAATCTGGTGGCTGCATGATGGGAGAGGTAGTAAGTGCCAGCATAATTTGATCAAAAGGTCTTTTAGGCTTGTAACTTGGCTGGGCTAAGGGTAGGAAAAATCTTTGGAAAGTAGCTAATAGGAGGCTAGATCCAGTCCCTTAAATCCAATCCTGTGGTCTTCTATGTTCCTTGTTCATTCTCTTCAAACCTGGTACTTTATTCAACAATTTATTTTTAATCATAAATAAAATAAAACAAAGCAATAACTTTCTTTTCGATTTTCTTTTTCTTTTCTTTCAAAATACAACAACTTTCAGATTTCTAGCTAATAATCTCAGGCTTATTATTTTTCAATTGGCCTGTGCTCATTTATTCTTGTTATTCCATACCAATTGAATTCAACTTGTTTTCCTTCATGCCTTGATGGACAATTCCCTGTTTCTGTTGTCATGGACTCAATCTATACCTTTTCTAGCCTCAGGGAGGTTGGTCAATGGATATGGCTCTGATTTGGGTAATTTGAAATGAAAAGTTCAAGCTCAAATAAGGTACAAGTGGAAAAATAATTGAAGGTAAGTCAATTTTGGCCCTGGTTTTCAGAAGAAGAAATTTCCTCAATCATGTCAATTCACACCTGCATCCAGAGAAACAATTCAAGTTCTAGAATACTATGAAAATGGAGTCTCTCAGAAAAAAATAATTATTGTTTGGCTCAAAATCTCACAGGTGCTCAAACTCAAGTCAATCACTGCTGACTTCATTTCAAGCAACATTTCAACTTCAACATGCATATCACATACCAACAATCACAATTCCATTCATGTGTCATGCAATTCATGTTATGTTTCATTTCACACAATCTTTCATCAAAGAAATCCTATCCATTACTGTGTCCATTCACTTTTTAATCTGAAAAATCTGATGTGCTGCCAACTTTTATTAAAATACTTAGCTAAAATTTTAAACTAATAAACTAAAACAAAAATTTTCTGTTAGACATCCTTTGTTTCTTGAATGTGATTCAGCAAATAATGCATATGCACCCATTCCCAGATTTAGAAAATTGTTGTCCCCAGCAATACATGAAAAGGATTATGTGCTGCTATGTATTCAATCATATATGCATTATTTGAGAATCATAATCAGAATGAACATCCATCCAAACAGAATTTATTTAAAACAATAAAGTAACAAAACAGCTAACCTAAGGTAATATAAAACACTGAAATTTAGATGGTCCTTGGGATCACTTTGCTGCAGGATGCAACAACACTTGGCTTGCTGCCTTTTTCAATCTTTTCAACCTGCAATGCAGAAAAATTCCAGACATATACTTGATGCAGTGGGGTGAATTCCCAGATTTGATCTTTACATTGGGGTTCCGCTCAAGCAGAAACAACAATTCAGGTAACTATGCATTAGTAGATGATATTCAAAAATAACAATGCAGTTTCAGTTTTTCAATACAACCGACATGTGTACAAGTGTCTGGGAAAATCAATATGCTAAGAATTTCACTTTGTACCCGTGATTCCCAGATTTAGTTCATTACATTGGTTCCACACCACAAGCTGGTTATTATTCACTTGGGGTCACAACTTGCAGTGTTAACAATCACTTAACATAAAACCCCAAAACAGGCCTCAGACACCTGTAATTTCAGATCAACTACACAAGCCAAGTAACAAGTATCAGAGAGTAATTAGCAATTATGCATGGCTTTCCACTGTGGATTCCCAGATTTAGAATCATTCATCAGTTCAGATTTAAATAAACTGTGCATCGCTACTCAGAATTCTGCAGTATGCCTATGATTCCCAGATTTAAAACCATGATAACTCTCAAAAACAAATTACACAGTGCAATAAGATTAGTCCTCAAGGTTCTCATAGGGCAATCAGTGTTCTTACCGCCCTTCAGAAACATTTTCCAATTAAACTCTTGGTTTAGGAGAACCATATAATTCACTCAGCACCAACAAGATAGCAAACAGCAAGTAGACAATTTATATTCACAATAACAAGCACATTCCAGCTATCCATTGGGTTCAGTCACAAGCAGAAGATGGTCTTAACAATTCCCAGATTTGATTCATTAAATGTTCTAAGTCAGATATAATGCAACCATCTTATGCAGAAACCAATTCAATTAATCAGTTGACTAGTGCACAATATGATAGAGAAATGAATGGCAACATCTGGATTCCCAGATTTAGCCCCATGTGTGGCCTTAAATCATGCTGATCACAAGCAACTTCACAAGTTCAGGCATGGCACATGCATATATGTGTACAACTAAAATTAAACCAATGTTCCCATGCTTTAATCTAACTCAAACTAGTTAATGGATTACAGTTCAAAACCTTGAGTTTCAAATTCCTATCTTACCTGTCTCTAGAAAACTATTTCTAGCATCTCGCGCGATCCGCGCGGAAGTTGGCGCGGTCCGCGCCATAATTCACTGGAAGGGCTTTAAGCCCGAGTATTTGGCGCGGTTAGCGCCACTATTCATGCTAGTCGCGTGAAGTGACCATGTCTTGGCGCGGTTGGTGCCACTCTTGGCGCGGTTCGCGCCAGATCATGCAAATAGGAGGCTCAGGGTCGAATGGTTGGCGTGACCAGCGCGAGGTTTATGCGGTTAGCGTGGATTGGCCATCCACTTGGCGCGGATCGCGCCACACTTTTAACAGGCCTTTTCTCTTTCTTTTTAAATGCTTTTTGATTTACTTAGCCTAACTAAAAATGCATAAACCTAAATGCCTAAAATGTAAACAAGCATAATTATAAAACTACTGCTATCAAATTGAAACAAAATTTAAAATACCATGTATATACATCAAAAGATTGCTCGTTTAACGTCTTAAGCTAGACGTATCCTGCAGTTAATCATTAGTGGATTTAAGTGGAATAGAAATGGTGTCTCTATCCGTTTGGCTTTCAGAATGAAGCTTCAGCCTACATTTGTTAACCTTAAAAATCTTGTCCTTGTCTAATGAAGTGATTTCTATTATTCCATAAGGACAAATATTTTGCACCAAGAAAGGACCAGACCAAAAGAATTCTGACTTACCTGGAAACTTTAGGCGATATTTTGACAACATCACTTGTTGTCCTAGCTCAATTTCTTTTTGGCGAATCTTGTTACGCCACTTCTTGGTCTTCTTCTTGCCGGTTTTATCAATCTCATTTGCAGCTACATGTGTTTTGTCTGCAGTTTGATGTTTCCTTTGTGCAGCATCCAGCTTTTTGGCACATTTCTTCTTAGATCTTTTCACAGCCTTTGCTGCAATCTCTTTCAGCTTAATCTTTGGTGCTACAGCTGGATTATCATCTTCCTTTTTCTGCAGCACTTCCATCACAGGTTCAGATGTGGCTTCTTGATTTGCAAGTGGTAATTCTGCAGCAAATTCTGTTGCTGCTGTATTTTCCTCTGCTGCATTATTTTCTGCTTCTGCTGCAATTTCTCCTGCAGTAATGTTTGCTGCACTTGCTGCATCTTCAGTTGCTATAATACCTGCACAATTCATGTTATCCAGCAAATCTAGCCTAGAACAATTATGTGTGTCAGATGGATCTTTCACAGTATTGAAAACATTAAAAACCACAGACTCATTATCCATCCTAAGTTCCAACTTCCCTTGTTCTACATCAATCAAGGCCCTAGCAGTTGCTAAAAAGGACCTTCCTAACAGCAGAGGGATTTCACTTTCACCGTCCATATCTAACACAATAAAGTCTGCAGGGAAAATGAACTTGTCTACTTTGACTAACACATCTTCTATGACCCCTGATGGTTTCCTTAATGAACGGTCTACTAATTGCAAGGAAACTTTAGTGGGTTTTAATTCAGTTATGCCTAGGGACTTACACATTGATAATGGCATTAAGTTAATACTAGCCCCTAAGTCACATAGTGCCCTCCCTACATTTATATTTCCTATGGCTATAGGGATATTAAAACTTCCAGGGTCTTTCAATTTCTTTGGAAGCTTTCTTAAAATGATGGCACTGGACTCCTCAGTGAGTGCTATGGTTTCACAGTCTTTTAACTTATGTTTCTTAGACAGAAGTTCCTTCATGAATTTTGCATAATTAGGCATATTGGCTAATGCCTCAGCAAATGGAATATTTATATGTAACTTCTTAAACATATCTAAGAACTTGGCAAATTGTTGCTGCTGAATTTGTTGCTTGGTCTGCACCGGATATGGGGGTTTCTCAGAGCGAGAGAAATCCCATTGCTTCTTTGGAGGTGCAGTATTTTTCTCTTTCTTCTCCTTATCTGCAGGTTTTTCTTCCTCTGGTTTTGTAGCCTTTTCTTTTTCTGCTTCTGCTGCAAAATTTTCTTCATCTTAGGCTCTTCCAATGAAGTAAACACAGTACCACTCCTAGTGGAGATAACTGGGAAACTGTCCTTGTGGCCTCTCAGAAATTTGCTTTGCCACTTGACCAATTTGAATTTCAAGATTCCGGATGGAGGCATCTTGATTTCTGTGGTGAGCTTTAGTCTCAGCTATAAATTTTGTTGTTGTTTATGACAGCTGCATCACAACTTTCTCCAGTTCAGAGATGCTTGTTGTAGGAATGGGAGGAGGCTGCAGATAATTGTTGGACTTATAGTCCAGTCCTCCTCCTTGAGCATTCCTCTGGTAGTTGTTTCCTGCAGTAAAATTGTTGTTTCTCTGATAAGGCTGCTGCTGGTATGGCTGCTGCTGTCTTTGATCATTCCAAACGCCATTAACCTGCACAGGGTCAGCTCCAACAAGAATAGGACATACATTAATTTCATGCTCACCTTGGTAGTATTCATAGCTGATTTGTGGCTTACTGGTTGAAACTTGGGCTGCAGAGACTTGAAGTCTATCAATTTTTTCATTCAACCTAGCCAGCTGTGGGCTAAAATTTTCTGCTCTGCAAGCATGGCATCATTAATGCACAATTGTATTGGTTCTCTCTTTGGCTGCATAGTGATGCTTTCATTCTCGTTGCAAGCCAGAGATTTAATCAGCTCATAGGTTTGAGCTATAATTTTTGACCTTATTGTGCCTCCTGCTGCAACATTAACAATCATACGAGTTTCAGGAGTCATACCGTTAAAGAAAATACGTACCTGCTTACCCACAAGCATGTTATATTGTGGGCATCTCCTGATCAATTCTTGGAATCTATTCCATGCAGCACACAGGGATTCTTTTCCATTCTGAGTAAAGTTAGTGATTTCATTCACCAATCGGTTGTATTTGTCTATGGAAAAGTATTGGGCAAAGAATCTTGAGACTAAGTCCTCCCAAGTTGAGATACTATTTGATGTTTGTCTATTTAACCATCTCAGTGCATTTCCCTTAACAGCAAAAGGGAATAGGCTTAGTCTTACCGCATCATCTGAGACCCCTTGGTGTCTGATAGTGTCACAGATTCTCAGAAATCTATCTATGAAATCATGAGGGTCTTCAAAATCTTCTCCACCAAACTGACTTCTTTTCACCAATACAATCAATGAAGGATTTATATCAAAATGGTTAGCTTGTATTGGTGGCCTCACAATGCTGGAGTTTGGTCTTGTGAACATCAAAAACAGAATATCCTCCATCAGTTCATCTTCCGGTCTTTGCCTTGGCTGATTATGTTGTTCTTCAGCCATCTCTGCTTCAGACTCTAATTCAGGAAGTGAATCAAAGTCAAAGTTTTCAGCTTCTCTCCTCCTTCATCTGGCTAGTCTCCTTCGGATGGTTCTTTCAATTTCAGGATCAAACTGTAAATCCTCAGGGTTAACTAAACCTCGCATAAAACTCAGAGAAGTGATTAGTAACAAAAATTCCAATTACAAAGATTAAAAATTACTGTAAAAATCCGTTTGCCAATCCCCGGCAACGGCGCCAAAAACTTGTTGCGAACACGACAAGTGCACTGATCGTTTCAAGCAATAAAATAAGTAAGTGAGTATCGTTCTCCATAGGGATTGGGGTGAAATTCACAGTAAGATTAATGCAATGTGATTGAAAATAAAACAAGGAATGTTTAAAGAGAATTGTTGTGGATTGCGTGAATGTTTGAATAAAAACAGAAATTAAAATAACAGTAAAATAGTAGAAGGATTACCAATGGAAGAAACAATTGTGGTCAGGCACAATCCCTAATGTTCCCTACCTCTTTCACTTAACTGGTTACAACATTTGCTAACTCAAATGATATATCTTTTCTAGTTTAGTAAA
>PYAF01002440.1:114952-127124 GCA_007407185.1 Glycine tomentella | reverse complement strand
CTTAAGTTTTTGGACAGCTTTCCTCTCTTGAAATTGAATTAACTTTCCTCCTAGGATTACTAATTCTTCTCGTGAACTTCAAGGGTTAGGCTTTTGGCTTTGTGTTTTGGTAAAAGGTGAATTAGAAAAAGAATAGAATGAAGGCTTTGGGGATAGTGGTTTGCACGGCTACTTGTTGATTTTGGTTTGAAAGTGTGTTAATTTGTTTTTGAAATGGACAAAGCTCAAGGATTGCACGTTCCTTTTCTTTCTTCAGCCCATTCTCACGGTCCCACTTCATTTATATAAGGAGATTACCTTTTGCTTTGTTCTAAAAAAATCTACAAATATCATAGCCTTTCTTTCCTTGTGTTCTTCATTCATTGGCTAAGGAATGGTTGGCTTCCCAGTGTGCCTCTTCTTGAATTTTCTACCGACCTCTTCCTTCTTCCTTCTCCTTCACGTGCCTTTTTGATTTAGTGTAGTGTATTTCAATTGGCTTTTGATTCCTACAGTGGTGCTTAGCTTTGTGAGGAATTTTACTACCTAAATATCCTAAGGCATGAACCAATCAAATTCAAGTTAGACTTTTCAGCCTTCCATGTAAGCATGCTTTGTCCTTTTCTAAGGCCTTTCTCTATATTGCACGGCCACCCCAAAATACAAAAGCTTGTTTCATTTGTTTTGGGTTTCCAACTGTATGCCTTGCTTTCCTAAGCTTTTGGCATTTTGAAAAGTCTAAAAACATTTATGACTACTTTCCATTAGTTTTACTCTTATTGGCTAGTTATTTTGCATCCTCCAAGTGTCCTTTTCTTGAAATTTCTCAACAATTCTCCTCCTTTCTTGGTTTGCACGTGGAGTAGGCTTAGGTTTAGGGAAATTTGGGTTTTTCTTCATTCTTTATTCTTGAGTTTTTCTTCCAAAACCCGTATTAGAAAAACATTGGTTCTGGCTTCGTTAACCGTTGAATTTCCTTAAAATTTTAAAGATGTACTTCTAACCAACATATCTGACTTTTGACGGTTGGAATTGTTGAAATAATGTCTAGAATTTCCTCCGTGTCCAAAAGAGTCAAGGAGGAAGTTTTCTTCAAAAAATCTTCCTAATGCTATCATTGCTAACTTTCTACATGTTTCCTTCTTATTGGCCATCCACTTTCTACCTTCCATGTGTCTAATTTCCACATTCTTCTTCATATTGTACGTAGGATTGCTAGCTTGAAGAGTAATCTTCACAAGTTTTTCCATTTTACACATTGAATAGCTTAGGTTTAGGGGATTTTATGCTTTTGTTACAAAATGGTTTTATCTTGCTTCTTATTGGTCCATTTTGCCTTGAATTATTAAAATTACTAAACTAACTTGTTTAGGAAACCTATTCCTCTCATAATTAGGGGAAAATTCCATAGATTATGTCCATCTTCTTATAATTTTCTGATGTCCGAGTTAGTCTAGATTAAACTCTTTTTAACCTATCTTCCCAAAATTCGTAGAAATTCTATTTTAGGATTCTCTGCCTTCAATCTTACTGATAATTTGTTATCTAAAAGTATTGTATCCTATATTCAGGTTCCCACAAATTTCTGAGATCATCTTGGTCAGTTTTGACCTAGGGACATTTTGGTAATTTTACCCCTCACCCTAGGGATAAAATCGTCATTTCTAAAAATGTTCAAGATATCTATGAAATTGTTACCCTGGAGGTATTCTTGGTCGTTTTCAAAATATCCAAGGGTATTTATAAGATTTCCTCTTTAAAATATCTGGCTAAACTACCTAGGGGTATTTTGGTCATTTATCAAAATATCCAAGGGTATTTTCGTCATTTCACCCAAATCTTTGTACTGCCTCTGATTAACATTTTACCTGAGTAATTTGAATACAGATTACCACTTATTGTAGTTCCAAAATTTTGGGGTGTTACATCTAGAAGGGAAGGAAAGCCTAGAAAGGCCTACATTGCTTGAGAGGATAATGAATCAACAAGTTATGAATCCTCTTCAGAAAAAGAAGTTGAAGCTCACCTATGCCTTACATCTGCCATGAATGAAGATGATGAATCATCAAGTACAGAATCAGAGGTAAATTCTGAATTTGAGAATGTAGTTAATGCATTTCATGAGATGCATTTAGAAGATCAAAAGCTAGCAAAAGCAAACAACAAGCTTAAGAGTGATCTAAGACGGCATGTATCCAAACTTGCTAAATTGCAAGAAGAACTTTGTAAATTGAAAGAAGATCATGATAAGCTTCTCTCAAGTTACAAAGAGAAAGGATGTACATGTTCCTTAGCCAACTCTAAGATTGATGAATATAATGAATTGCAAAAAGAATTTGATGATTATAAGCTGAGTAAAGGAAAAGAAAACATGTGCTTACAAACTGAAAATAGCTATTTGGTTGATTTGCTAAGAAAGTATAACAAAGGCAAATGCAACTTAGATGAGTTACTAAGTGTGCAAAAATTTGCTGGTTATACTTATGGTTTGGGATATAAACATGGAGCTAGAACCCAAAATAAGCTTGTGTTTGTACCTACAAAACATAAATATCATATACAACACAATCAATAAAATAACTATAATAGATTTACTCAAGCCAGAACATCAAAATCTCTTGCAATTATTGTATGCTTAAAGGTCACACATCTTACAAGTGCTTTGCTAGAAGATTTTATGTTGTGAATGTATATGGGTTGAGAAAAGAAAGAAAGCAACTAACCCTTTTGGACCCAACTTAAATTGGGGACCCTATTTCTCTTTTTAATTTGATTTGTGCAAATGTGTCTTAGAGCTAAATCTTCAATTTGGTACCTAGATAGTGGATGCTCTAGACACATGATAGGGACATATCCATGCTAACAGATGTTGTACTTGAAGAAAGAGGATATGTTACATATGGGGACAATAATAAAGGTAGAATAATTAGGCAAGGGAATATTGGAGATAGCTTATCTACAAAAATCAAGGATGTGCTTTATGTTGAAGGGTTGAAACACAATTTACTTAGCATTAGTCAATTGTGTGATAAAGGTTTCAAAGTCACCTTCAACAATGAGACTTGCTTGATACATGATGATAAAAATGGCAAAGTGGCACACATTGGTAAGAGAAAGGGTAATATCTATGTCTTGTCTATTGACCATGCATTCATACATAAAACTGATTGCTTGATGAGTAAAGTGAATGAAACATGGTTATGACATAGAAGAACATCACATATAAACATGCATCATCTCAACAAGTTAATTAGGAAAAATTTAGTAATTGGTCTACCCAAGCTTAAGTTTGAAAAGGACAAAATTTGTGAAGCATGTCAAAGAGGGAAGCAAACTAACAACTCTTTTCAAAGTAAGAATATGATTTCTACTTCTAGACCTCTTGAATTGCTTCACATGGATTTATTTGGTCCTTCAAGAACCATGAGCTTAGGAGGAAATTATTATGGACTTATTATAGTTGATGATTACTCTAGATACACTTGGACATTGTTCTTAAGATCCAAAAGCCAAGCATTCTCAGCTTTTAAGAAACTTGCCAAGGTAATTCAAAATGAAAAATGCTGTAATATTGTTTCAATTAGAAGTGACCATGGTGGTGAATTCCAAAATGAACACTTTGAAAAGCTCTGTGAAGATTTTGGAATTAATCACAATTTTTTAGCTCCAAGAATACCACAACAAAATGATGTTATGTAGAGGAAAAACAGATCACTTGAAGAAGAAGCAATGACTCTTCTAAATGAAACAAAATTACCTAAGCATTTTTGGACAAATGCTGTGAGTACAGTTTGTTATACTCTTAATAGGATTCTCATAAGGCCTATTTTAAAGAAAAATCCTTATGAAATCTATAAAGGGAGGAAACCAAACATCGCTCACTTTAAGGCATTTGGTTGTAAATGCTTTGTTTTAAATAAGGCAAATATAATCTTGGTAAGTTTGACTCAAAAGCTGATGACGCTATCTTTCTAGGATATTCCTTGCAAAGTAAGGCTTATAGGGTCTTTAACAAGATAACCTTGTGTGTTGAAGAGTCTGTACATATAGTATGTGATGAAACTAACCCTTCTCAAGAAGAAGTTTTGAGTGACAATGATGCAGAAAACAAAGAAGAAAGACAACAGCACATAGAAGCTAGTAAGCTGGAAGAATAAGAAATATTAGAAGATACAAATCAAGAAGCAGCCACACCTAGACACAAAGATTGGAGAACCACAAGAGACCTATCATTGGACAACATAATTGGTGATGTGTCAAAGGGAGTATCAACTCGATCTTCCTTAAGAAATCTTTGTTGCACTATGGCTTTTGTATCACAAATTGAACCTAATAACATTGAACAAGTCTTATTAGATGAACATTGGTTAATTGCAATGCATGAGGAATTAAATCAGTTTAAAAGAAACAATGTTTGGGAACTAGTACCTAGACCTACCACTTACACACCTATTGGCACTAAGTGGGTTTTTAGGAACAAGCTGGATGAAAGTGGCATCATAATAAGAAACAAAGCTAGATTGGTTGCAAAAGGTTACAACCAAGAGGAAGACATTGATTATGATGAAACTTATGCTTCAGTTGCTAGACTAGAAGCAATAAGATTACTCCTTGCATATGCATGTATGATGAACTTTAGATTGTTTCAAATGGATGTGAAAAGTGCATTTCTTAATTGCTATATTGATGAAGAAATATATGTTGACCAACCTCCTTATTTTGTAGATCATCAATATCCTAACCATGTGTACAGATTAAGAAAAGCATTATATGGATTGAAACAAGCTCCAAGATCTTGGTATGAGAGGTTAAGTAAGTTCTTACTTGATCAATCATTCACAAGAGGAGAAGTGGATAAAACTCTGTTTATCAAAAGAAAAAACAAAAACATACTTATGGTACAAATCTATGTTGATGATATCATTTTTGGTTATACTAATCACTCCTTGTATAAAGAATTTACAGCCAATATGCAGAATGAATTTGAAATGTCTATGATGGGAGAGCTTATGTTCTTTCTTGGACTTCAAGTTAAGCAAATGAAGAATGGAACTTTCCTAAGCCAATCAAAGTACTGTATGGAAATGCTAAATAAGTTTGATATGGAAAATTGCAAAGCTGCAACAACTCCTATGAGAACTTCCACCTATCTAGATTTAGATGAAAGAGGAAAAAGTGTTGATGAGTCAAAGTATAGAGGAATGATATGATCATTGCTTTATCTCACAGCAAGTAGACCTGACATTATGTTAAGTGTTTGCTTATGTGCTAGATATCAAGCTAATCCTAATGAATCTCATCAAACAGCAGTGAAAAGAATCTTCAAGTATCTAAAGTCTACACCAAAAGTGGGACTTTGGTATCCAAAAGGTATAACAATCAATTTAATTGGTTACTCTGACTTTGATTTTGCAGGATGCAAGTTGGATAGAAAGAGCACAAGTGATACTTGTCATCTATGAGGAAACTCTTTAATTTCTTCGCATTGCAACAAGCAATCTTGTGTAACCTTGTCAACCGCTGAAGCTGAGTATATATTAGCTGGAAGTTGCTGTGCTCAAAGTTTATGGTTGAAGCAACAAATACAAGATTTTGGTGTAGAACTTCAACAAATTCCACTTCTATGTGACAATACAAGTGCTATAAATATCTCTAAGAATCCAATCATGCATTCCAGGACAAAGCATATTGAAATAAGACATCATTTCATCAGAGATCATTTACAAAATGGTAACATTAAAATTGAGTTTGTTGATAGTAAAAACCAATTGGCTGATATCTTTACCAAACCTTTGGATAGGGATAGATTCTTTACATTAAGAAATATGATTGGAATTTTGGATGAATCTAGTACATGTTAAGTGACATTTCTATGTTTGCTTTCTTTGATTATGAATGGATTAGACATTGCATGAAAAATAGCAACTCAAATTGATATAAGGATTACATATTGTTTGCTGCATAAAATCAATATTTGGTGTATAAATGCTGAAATAATCGATTACCATAAAGCTTTAATCGATTATTTGTTCATTCTGTGCTTCTTATAAACAAGTCAAAGCTGTTGTAATTGATTACATCATCGAATTAATCGATTATTCTCATCTCGAATTCCAGAATAAATCATGTTATCTCTGGACTAATCGATTAAATCGACCACTTAATCGATTACATGAAGTCAGTGTATTTTCCAGAAATTTGAACTTCTCTGGAATAGTCGATTACTTCATCGAAATAATCGATTATTCTGACCCTGCCTGTCTGAAATTTCCAACTCACTCTGTCTTAATCGATTAAATCAAATTATAATCGATTACACTTCATCTTCAACAAGCCATTTGCTCTGATATAATCGATTACCTAAGATTTTTTAATCGATTACATCATTTCTGAGTAGTGATATTTCAAGTGAAATAATCGATTACATAAGCGAAATAATCGATTATTTCAGTGGTTACTGCAGAATCTGACAGTTTTTGAAACTACCCAACTGCTATTAATCACGATTTGATGCAATCAAAGCCATTATGTGAGTGATTAAGGCCACAAAAACAATGTTTTTCACATTCTCAACTGCTCACAACCTCAAATTGCCTATAAATAGTGAATTTGTGAAGTTGGTATCTCACATCTCATACTCTGTTTTCTCATTCTCTATTTGTCTCTGAAACTCTCTTATCCTAAGAGGTTATTTTCATTCTTTAATCTTCAAATTCGTACCCTCACCATGTCTACTTCCAAAAAGGTCAAAACCTCCAAAAGGAAAGCACAAGCCCAGCCTTCTAACCCTGTCACTAATAGACTTGATCATTGGTTTTCCAATGAAGCTAATAAAATGAACTACTTGCAGTTCAATGCTACCAAGCTTCTTTGTCCACCCAAATTCTTGAGTCTTGCTTGGTTTACCCAACAAGGTTATCAGTTCCACAATATTTAGAGCAACAAGGCCTAACAATGTTTGTTGAAATGAAAGGCACATTCTATCCTGACTTAGTTAAAGTCTTCTATACCTGTTCCAAGATTTCCATGCATGGAAATATTCTCTCACAAGTCAATGGTGTTGCAATGGAAATCACACCTGAGATTTGGAATGAGGTTGCTGGTATCTCCTTTGATGGAGAAAGAAGATTTGAAGAGGAAGCTAAAGGATACAATAAGATGGAGACATATAGAAGCATGCTTATTGACCCTCACATGAACCTGACAAAGCTTGGCATGGTGAAGACTCCTTATGGTTGGATAATGGCAGGCCAACCTATGCCATTGGCTGAGGAAGAAGGAGAAGGAGGTGATGAAGAAGGACATCAGTTGGGAGATGCTGAGGAAGCTCAAGATGAGCCTGCACCATCTGAACCACACTATTCTTAGTTTGAATCTTTGATGATTCAAAAGATGGATGCATTATTTTCCCTTCATCATGAACAAAGAGATGAAGTGAATTCATCTTTGGAAGAATTGAAGACTAGGATGAAGAACATAGAGTCTAAGATCTTTAGGGATGAATCTAGAGATATGGATTAGTTCTAGTTTTATTTTGTGCTTTAGTTATATTTGATTAAGCTTTTTATTTCTTTTGTTTTGTTTTGTTTGTCATTGATTATGTTATGCTTTGTACTTCCCTTAGTTATGATTAATGAATTTTATCTATTTCCTTTTCTATTTTGTCTAATTCTGTTATTTTTAATTGGGTATTCCAAATAGGGGGAGTAGATAGATAGATTTTGATAATTGATAAATGTATAAAAGGGAATAAGAATGAATGTTTAACTTAGGGGGAGCTAATAATGATTGAACTAATGATGAGTATCTGTATGTTATGAATGAATGCTGAAATTGTTTATGTAAAAATCAAGTCTTAGATATAATACTTGGTCTTTGCAAAAGCTGAGAAATTTTCAGGATAAACATCTCTTCCTAAAAGGCATGTTCCATCAATTAAGTATTTGGCATGCTCAAATCAAAAAGGGGGAGATTGTTAGCTATGAGGAAGATGAAGATATGGAATCAAGAAGAATGAAGAAAGCAAGTTTTGATGTTTTACATGCCCACTCAATTGATGACATTTGTAATATGTTGCTTAAGCTTGGTTCAAGTAGTTAAAGCCTCATAATCCTCACTTATCTTGATTAAATCATGCATTCATTCATACATACATTTAATCATGTTTAATCATATGGTAATAAGTAATTAGATGTTAAGTCATAAAGGCAATTAGATTTTTACAAAAACTGTTTTTCACTGTTTTAATCGATTACATGTATGATATAATCGATTAAATGCATGAAACTGCACATTGCCTTATGAACATTTTAATCGATTACCATTGATTCGTAATCGATTAAATGTGCTGAACACTGAAATAGACGTGCTCTGTGATAATCGATAACATCACGAAATAATCGATTATCTAAATCACTACATAATTCACAAAAGCATTTTCATCTACTTTAATCGATTGTTAGATATTCGTAATCAATTAAATATGCATTGATGAGTTTTTCACATTGTATGTGATAATCGATTATTTGGAAATTTAATCGATTATCTATGTGTATTAGAAAACTCAGGTCATTTGGAATAATCAATTACAAGGTGACTTAATCGATTATTTTGTTCTTGATATTTTTCCAGATTCTTGATGAACACTTTAATCGATTATCTGGTTGAAATAATCGATTACATAAGTTAAAATAATCGATTACAGTTAGTTAAGTCTATTTTTTTTATATATAGAACAACTTGCATTGAGTTTTAAAAAGGAAATATTTTGTGAAGTTTTCATACAAGCATTGAGAAAATCACTTTCTAGAGTTCTTAAAACTCAAAGGCAAGAGAAAGATTAGAAAATCAAAAGATGCTAAGAGTCATGGAGTTTTACATGATATGAAGTCATTATCTACATGATGTGAAGTTTTGTTCAGTTTGGTTAGATCATTCATTTCATTGAATTTATTGACGAATAAGAGGTGATATCTTTCTTGAAATATAAGCTTGGTTATTTTTTATTGATATTTGTGTTGTGATTGTATTGAATGTTCTTATAACAAATTGTTATCTTTAAAGCTTTTTCTAGAAAGGTTTCTAGAGGGAAGAACAGAGAGGGGATCTCTGGTTCTTGATATTTTGAAAAGTCTATAAGTTTAGATTTTGAATTTTACTTAGGGAGGGTAAAAAAAGGTCATTGTAAACTTGTAAAGATATTATATTTGTTACAGTGGAACTTTGACCAAGGTTTGGTTAGAAGAAACCTGGATGTAGCCTCTGGGGTTGAGAGGTGAATCAGTATAAATCTTGTGTGATTGAATATTTCTGTTTATGTTCATTATATTTTCATGCAGGCCCACATGCACCCCCTTCCCAGCATCAGGACGGCCCATAAGTATCTCTTGACGTTGCGCATGGCAGACAGGAGGGATATGGGCTAAAGCGTAGACGAAAAGCCATGCACCATGTGCCTGAGCCTATTCGAGCTCCCAGGCCTCGCACTAACGATTGGTTTAGGCCTCCACTTATAGGTTCTACATACGACAACCAGCCTTTGTATTATGAGGCTTCTCAGCAGGGAGACATGGGGTATGAAGGATTCAGTATGTAGAGTCATATTCCTCCACCGGCAGACTCCCAAACACAACTTGTATATTGCACAACTTCTTTGTCCATGGCATCAGGGGATGTTGGGGTTGCTGCTTCTGGGAGCAGTAGTCACGTACCTGTTGCGGATTGGAGTGGTGTCGATATTGACCGCCTGCTCGCTCAGGTTGATTATTCTCCAGGCGGTTGTGGGGATTGGCCATTACATCTACCACATGCCACGCCACCTCCTAATTATCCCCGACTATCATCGCCAGAGTAGGCAACTCCAAACAAATCAATGTGAAGAAGTTCAAGTGGTCTAGAGGTGGAAACAATGTTCTTACTTTGAAAATAGTTCTTTGTTTGTTTCCCCTTTTGACAAGCATCACAAAGTTTGTCATTCTCAAACTTGAGTTTGGGTAATCCAATTACTAATTCTTTTTTAATGAGTTTGTTCATGTGATGCATATTTATGTGATTTGCTCTTCTATGCCACAACCAAGTTTCATCAACTTTGCTTATTAGGCAAGAAGATTTATGGAATAATGCATGATCAATTGAAAGCACATATATGTTACCTTTCCTTTTACCTATATGCAGTACCTCACCACTTTTATCATTAGAAATTATGCAGCATTCTTTGTTGAAATTCACTTTAAATCCTTTATCACACAACTGACTTATGCTCAATAAATTGTGCTTCAATCCATCAACATACAACACATTTTTTTATCTTAGCTTTGAAGCTGTCTCAATATTACCTTCTCCAATAATTTTCCCTTTGTTATTATCTCCATAGGTGACATATCCTCCTTCTTTGAGAGTCAAATTTGAGAGTAGGGACATGTCTCCAGTTATGTGTCTAGAGCATCCACTGCGAAGATACCAAGTTGGTGTTCTAGCTCTTAGACACACCTACAACATGCAAATCAAGTTTTAAGGGAAGGTACCCAATTAAAGTTGGGTCCATATGGGTTAGCATTTTTCTTTCTTTTAGGAAACCAAATGCAATCACCATTAGGCACATAGAATCTCCTAACATAGCATTTAAATGATGTGTGCCCCTTTTCCATACAATAGTTGCAAGTGACAGATTTTGAAGTTTTCCCAAAACCAGAATTTTGATTTAACCTTGAGTTCTTTTGCCACTTTTGATTCTTCTGTTTTGGAGGTACAAAAACTGTTTTACTAAATGATTTTGAACCATGTTTATACCCCAAACCAGAAGTATCTCCATCATACTTTTGCACACTTAACATTTCAGCTAAGTTGCATTTTCCCTTGTAAAACTTTCTTAAGAGATCAATCAAATCACTGTTTTTGGCTAAAAGCAACATATATTTTTCTCCTTGACTTTGTTTATACTCATCAAAATCCTTTTGAAGCATTTTATAATTGTCAACATTGCTAGAAGAAGAAGCACACACACATCCATTCAATTTGTAACTTGAAACAAGTTTTTCATTTTTCTTCTTTCAAGTTGCAAATATCATTTTGCAATTCAGTAATTTTTTCAATATGCCATCTAAGATTTCCTTTGAGCTTATTATTGGATTTTGCAAGTTTTTGGGCTTCCTCATACATTTCTTGAAAAGCATGAATAGTTTGATCAAGTTCAGAATTTACCTCATCTCCTTCACTAAGCAAGTCATCATCATCTCCATTGATGGTGGAGGTGAGACACATGTTAGCTTCTTCATTTTCTGTGGAAGAATCTGAAGTTGTTGACTCATTATCTTCCCAAGCTATGTATGCTCTTTTGCCTTTTCCTTCCTTTTTCATCTTGCCTTCACCTTGTTGCTTCCCCAAGTAGATTGAGCATTCAGATTTAATGTGACCCAGTTTGCCACACTCAAAGCATGTGAAATTGTTGTCAGTCTTCTTGTTGAGGTTGTTGTTGGTGTTGTTGTTTTTGCTGCCTTTGATGAACTTTTTATTCTTGTTTTTCTTCAGAAATTTGCTAAACTTTCTGACCACAAAGTTTACATTTTCTTCATCATCCTCTTCACTTTTTTCCTCTTCCTTTTCACTTCAATATCTTGATGTTTAATTCTTCAGTGTCAAAGACTTTTCCAAGACCCAAAAGGTGATTTACAATGTGAGTAAATCTGGTCTGCAGCTGAGAAATGCTCTCATTAGTGTTCATCTTGAACATCTCATACTCATGGATCAAAGCATGCTTCCTTGATCTTCTAACTTCCTCAGTTCCTTCATCAGTAATTTCCAGCATCTCCCACATTTCTTTCGCACTATTGCATCTCACTGTCCTGAAAAATTCATCAGAGGAAAGTGCAGAGGTGATCATATTTTTAGCTTTAAAATCATATTGTGCAGCCTTTTGTTCAGCCTCAGTCATCTCATCCCATTCTTTAGGAATCAACTCATTTGCCACAGTTTTCTTTGGAATAAAGGGACCTTTCACTATTGCATTCCATGCTCCTGGGTCATTTGATTGAATAAAGATCTTCATTCTATTTTTCCAAAAACTGAAATGTTCCCCTTCAAACATAGGAGGTCTGTTTAAAGAGGCACCCTCCTTAAAGGTTATTTGAGAAGTATTCATGTTTCTTTTTGAAAAGAAAAAGTGATCTTGAGTAACTTTCAAGAACCAGCTCTTGAT
>PYAF01002440.1:87741-100025 GCA_007407185.1 Glycine tomentella | reverse complement strand
ACCTTATAATAAATTCTTTCAATTGCTTAACTCGATAGAATTCACTAAGGGATTAGGTTTTCGATTCAGGTTAAAGGGTTAATTCACTAAGGGATTAGGGATTAACTAAACTAGGAAAGATTTATTCTCTGAGTAAACAGAAGTAATCAAACTTGATAACCAGTTAAGTGAAAGAGGTAGGGATCAAAGGGAATTGTGCTGGACCACAATCGTTCATTCCATTGGTAACAACTTCACTCAATTTTACTGCATTTATTTCTGTTTTTATTCAACATTCAACAACACAACAACCAATTCTTCACAAACATTTTCTTTTCACTTTCCAATTGCTGAGACTAGAATTATTGTAAATTTCACATCAATCCCTGTGGAGACGATACTTACTTACCCACTTTATTACTTGAACGAGCGGTGCACTTGTCGTTATCGCAACAATATTGGTGTCTTGCAAATGTGAGTTTGTCTTTATTTCTAATAACTGCAAACTAATTTTAATTTGTGACGCTTGAAAAATGGTGGTGTTATGTATCCATCTCCTTGGGGGAATAGTAGATATTATCCTCCACCCTAGAGTTTTTCTTCCCTATCCATGTAACGGTTTGTGCATCATGCTTCAATGGTAATAGCACACTTAAGTAGCTGAACTGAGAAATATAATGGCAGCATGTTAAGGACTTTCATGATGCCTCTTTCAGGATAGCTAACCAAATGCTTCTAACAGATGTTTGTTATATGATGTTGCTAGTTTTTCAGGTGTCGATGTAATGCAAAGTGGTTTCACAGGTAGACCAAATATAGTAATGCAAATATGACTGATATTGGGATGTGAGTCATATTTAAGTTTTCTTTCATCTGCTAGTATGAATGCCTTAAGAGGGTAATTTTTTTCATCTTATTCGTCCTTCAACAATTATTACGAAGGTAATTGTAAGTTCTAACGTGCAAATGCGATGGTTGATCCTTACTATAGAATTTCTTCATGTTTTGTAAATTCATATTTACACGTACTTTGTCCTTCAAGTTAATCTTTAGGTGCTCTGCTATTTTAGAAATTTAGTTTTGTCAACAGGGCTGAGAAGTGTGTGATGGCTTCATCTGGCTTTCAAGCTGATGTCAAAGCTTTGCAAAAGGTTTTATCTACTAGGCATTTGGTGAGTCGAAAACTCAAAACACCAACTAAGTAGTGCTTGTGAATTCTTTTGGGGTTGCTTAGCATGTTACAAACTACAATATTCTATTTTAATCTCTTGGTTAGTATATGTTCTGTAAGGAACTGGAAGTTTAACTACGTTGATGTTGGATATTTCTGTTATGCTTATGATGGAAAAACAACTTCAATTGGGTTTGGGTCCAATCTTAATTTGTTTTGAACCTTCTTGTGGTTAAAGTAACTAATGGGGAATTATGGAACAATAAACCTAGAGTAATTTTCTACGGCAAATACTCATGTAACTTCCACTGTATTATCTATCATGTAAGAATTTATAGTGCTCTACTGATTCATCTATCATTTTGTCAACCTTCTGTGGATTAATTTCTGATGTGACCATTGTCAATGTCAAAATACAGTTAAGGTATGTTTCGCATTTGTGACATTCAACCTCTAATTTTGTTCCATTCTCTCTCTCGAGCTCTTAAATTGTTTGTAATAATATCTTTCTTTTCTGTAGGTCTACAAAATGGTTTGACAGTTACCCTTATAATTTTCAATCCATTTGTCTCTGTAGCAGTTTGTTCTTATGATCTTATGTATCAGGGGGATGAAGTTGTGAGAATGTACAAAACCTTGCTAGGAATTCAAGGGTTCCGAACAGTAAGGATGTTTATCCAATGCCCCTATAACTACCCTGTTAACTGCAATGTGATACTGCATAATTAAGGATTAAAATCTTACAAACTCCCTGGATTTTAGGGCATGGATCTTTATTTTAAGAGGCATGATGGCCAAGCTGTAACATGTGAAGATTTTTTTGTTGCCATGCGAGATGTAAATGATGCAAATTTTGCAAATTTCTTGCTATGGTTTGTATTTTTTCCTTCTTTTTCCCTGCATTTTTTGCTCATTTTGCATTAACTTATCAACTAATATGCATGTATTCTCAAGCTGGGACCCTTGTTGTCAAAGTAAATACTTATTATAATCCAGAAGCACGTACTTTTTCTTTAAAATTTAGGTATAAAAGCACCAATTTTCATTTCTCCTTTTTATTTTTTTTTGCCTGTCTATAATATGTTTGATGGGGACATTTGTTGCAGTTAAGAGATACCACCAACTCCAGGGCAATCAGTTAAGGAACCCACGTTCATTCCTGTTGCAGTGGGTTTGCTTGATTCCACTAGCAAGGACATTCCCATTTCAACTGTTTATCAGAATGGGACTCTACAATCTGTTTCAAGCAATGATCAATCGGTTTGCACTACAGTCCTTAGTGTGTAAGTATTATTGATCATTATGCCTCAGTTGAAGCTGCACAAATGCATACCAGATGACAATACAAAATGAGTATGGATATCTATGAGTAGAGTAGAGTATGAAGAAAATTATATCATCTCTATTATTTCATATGAGCATAGATACAATGTATAGAAAAGGTGAAGAAAATAAAAAAGGAAATTCCAACAACCAGGAATCCCAAAATTATAGGAATGATATAAAAATAGAATAGCTGAATGTAAACCCTCTGATTAATGAGATGTCATGATTCTCCTAAAATTTAGGGATTGATTTTTGACTATATCCTTTTTGTGTACCTCATGACTCCATGATTCATCCTTAGTCTTGAAAAACTGTACCATGTTACTTGACAATGCACACCCAACGAAACCTGTATCTTTAGAAGGATCATGCAGAAACCTTACCTGCATTTAGGATAAGTTGGTTACAAATTATGCAACCTTTAACATAATACTTCACAAGTACAGAGTAAAGAGAGAAAATGTAGAAAGGGCAAACATATTTATGATTAAATCACAAGTACATTAACATAAAGTGCTTATAATTGGTGGAAATAACTCCAGAATTCTTTATTGAACAATGTACCTCCAAGGGTACATTATTTATTAAGTTTTGGAAATTGTTTCCAAAAAAAGTGTTTTAAAAACTAAAAAAAACAGAAATGGGACATGTTTTCTCATTATCTAGACAAACAAATTTTAGAAAATAGAAAATTATTTTTGAAAACAGTAAACAAACAAGGCCTATTTGTTCACTTTTTTACACTGCACTGCTTATGAGGGTGTACGTGCATGTTAAAGTTTGTGTGAGCTGTAATGGCTGGTTTTTATGTGAGTTGGGTTGTTTTTTTTTCAATGCAGCAACTGAGCCAACCTTGAGGGACAATGCAGTTTTGAGGCAGAAAGCACTTGTGCCTGTGGTATTCTACATTAACATTACTGATTTATTCTTAAATGGTTGTGTTGTGTTTGTCACTTCTCTAACGATTTTGGTGTTTGGATTTTCAGAGTAGTGCGGAGTTGCTTCTCCCTGTTGCTATTGGGGACTACACCGATTTCTTTACATCTTTGCATCACACTAAAAACTGTGGGCTCATATTTCATGGGTCGTAGACTATTGTTCTAGATAACTGGTGTGTTGATTTAAAAGGCTTTGCAAATAAACTTGAGCATTTTTTCTCTGTAACAAAAAAGTTAAACTTGTATTGCAGGTATCGCCTGCCTGTTGCCTACCATGGACGAACATCTTCTATTGTTATTTCTGGAACATATATTGTTCGACCAAGGTGATTAGTTTTGACGCTAACTATAAACTTTTCTGGTTGAGTTTGTATGCTTGCTTAAGAAGCTTTTGAATCTTCTGTTTTTTTATAAGTCTTATGGTTATGAACATATAAAGATATGTTGCATCAAAGTTTGGCTGCTTAACATAGGATGCTTTGCAAATTGTAATGCATGCCTATGGCTCTAGCATATGCAGTCAACTGCAGAAAGGATATGGATTCTAGTGTCAATCTTCATGGGTTGTATATTTCATGTAAATAGAAACATTCTTATCACAACACTTGGTTCTGGCTCCTTTTATAGACATTATGCATTTAATTGCTCTGCATTCTATCTCACTATGACATGCCACTTTTTGTGCTTTCCAGAGGTCAACCTCATCCAGTTGGCAGCTCTACCCCCTACTTTGGCCCTTCATTAAAGCTAGACTTTGAGTTGGAAATGGTTAGCTTGTTGTTTACACATATCTTCTCTGGCCATTTTACTCACTAAAATGCATATGTAAGGTTTTATTTAAAAATATAAAACTTGAGGTTAAACATTGTTTCATTTTCTTCTTTGTATATAGTTATCATGGTACTACATTATTTTTCATTTGTTTCATTTTAGATTACATTATCAAAATCATAGTTTATTTGCAGGCTACTGTTGTTGGACCTGGAAATGAATTGGGAAAACCTATAGATATTAACAATGTTGAAGATCACATCTTTGGACTTGTTCTGATGAATAATTGGAGTGGTAGTTTCCAATTCAATATCTCTCTTTCTCTTGTTATGTTATGGTGCTCAACAAGTGATGCTTTATTTGAATTTTATTTGGCAGCTCGAGATATTCAAGCATGGGAATATATTCCTCTTGGTCCATTTCTTGGCAAGAGTTTTGGTATGTTTCAAATAATTACTTAATATCTTTTAGGTCATATGGAAAAAAGCTGGGCATTTGGACTTGTGCAGTATATCCAACGTGGATGATTGCATGTACCATTTGCTCTAGGTATAAACTATCACCTTATAGTTGTTATTTACTTATTTTAGAGTTAACCTTCCTTTAGGGTGCTAACTAAAATTATACAGGCACAACAACATCACCTTGGATTGTGACCTTGGAAGCATTAGAACCTTTTGCTAGCGAAACCCCAAAACAGGTAACTGGTTTCTTTCTTTCAAGATTGGCATTGTAGGAACTTTATAATTTGGTTGTTCATGTTTGCAGTTCAAATTAACCATGGCATGTTATTTAATCTATCCATAAAATGCAAGATCCTTCTCCACTTCCAAATTTGACTGAGAAAGAACCCAAAATCTATGATATTTCCCTAGAGGTATTTTAGACCACCTTTATATGCAAGTACTTAGTATTACTTCCTCTTGTATCTCAGATTAATGGTATTTCTTGATGGTTCTTCTGTACTACTGTATTTGAAGTAGGTTTTTTTTTTTTGGTCTTTATGGTTAGAACTTTGGGAGAACCACACCACAAAAGCTAGCAAAAAAGCTAGCAATTGTAGTTGGAGTGCCCAAAACCTTATAAACCCCACACTAGAATCTCATACTTTAAGTGTGGGACTCAAGTCCCATCCATACCTTGCAATTGGATCCTAACAAAATACAGTTTAAGTTTTTGGATTATTATGTTAATCATAAAATTGCTTTTTGCTGCAAGGCTCACATAAAACCTACTGGGCATGAAGATTCAGGTGTGGTGTCACGGACTAATCTAAAGCACTTGTAAGGAATTTCTCTTCAACTAATATTGATAGCTCAGTTTATTTAATTAGTTCTCTCTCTCTCTCTCTCTCTCTCTCTCTCAGTTTATTTAATTTTAGCTTAGAAGGCAATTGTGATGGCATTGTTGATTTAAAAGAAGGGCGCGACATGGAAGTTGTTAGTATTATTTTGTGCCTAGTTTGACTTGTTCTTGGTTATATATTCTCCTTGGTACACTGAACAAGTAGGATCTCTTGCATCTTTCCATTCTATCTGATAATTGCTTGCCCTTGCCTATGAGAAAAAGTTATACTTTGAAACAGTTATATATAACACAAAAAATCCCACGAATTCTACCTCTTTGTAGTTATATATATATATATATATATATATATATTACAAAACAGTTTATTTTTTGTAGGTATAGATTATTTTATTTCATTAATTAGTTTTCTGAACTCAGTTATCACATTGTAATTACTTTGTACGGTATACATGTCCCTTTGCCTTGATTTTTTAACATTTTTTTTATCTCACTCTCTCAATGTACTCAGAAATTATCCATTTTGAATGCTTTAAGGGCCCCATGATGACTATTGATAGATATATATCTACTCAAAGCTTTTATAAACTGGCCATGGCCTTTGCCCTAGTCAAGAAATGCAGTCATGGGTAGAAGCCCCTCAGTGTGCTATTGTTGCTGGTGTTGAAATGTCATGTAAAATACACAATTTGTTGTTGGTGTCTGTATTATAATATCTATTTGCTTGATATTGTGGTTGACAATTACATTGGTTACTTTGGGCTTTCAATATTATTATATATAATAATATATAATATTGGTATGTTGTCTTCAGGTTTTGAATATAGGTGCATAAAAGAAAATGACATGTTAAAAAAAAAAAACACATTGGGATACAAAGACGGTTTTTGCCAAAACCATCTTCGTATCTTATTTTACAAAAATAAAACTATTACAAAACAAATATGGTTTTTCCAAAAACCGTCTTCGTATCTTCTTTAAGAAAAAAAATTAAATAAAATAGGTGAAACAAATACGATTTTTCTAAAAACCGTCTTCGTTTCTGCACCTACAAAGATGGTTTTAAGATAAACTGTCTTCGTATCTTCATTAACTAAAAAAAATAAACAGGACATAGGAAGACGGTTTTACCTTCGTATGTCCTGAAAAAAAACTGGAGATACGAAGACGATTTTCATAACCGTCATCGAAAGTTCCAACTTACAACGACACGTATAACAACAACGGTTCTAGAACCATCGTCGTATGTAGTTTAGAACCGTCGTCGTATGTGTCACCTGTAATAGTGCTTGTTGTTTTGTGAACCCTTTTAGAGCAAGGGAAAGCTAGCTCCAAAGAAAATGATGAGGAAGAAAGAGTGAAATAGAAATGTAAACTAGGCCAATTATTCTATGTCTCTCTAGAGTAGTACAATGATTATATATAGAGACTAATAACATTCCTTTTCGGCCTACCAATATGAGTTGGGTGGAACACCTTTGCTTGTTTTCTTTCCCTCTTCTTCTCTTTCTTTTCTTAAGTATGTGTGTACTTGCATGGTACATTTACGGTGGTGAATCGGTGATGATGCTAGCGTAGAGATTCAGAGGAGACATGAACAAATCACAGACTCCTTCTAGATGATTTGTCTTCTAACCTCTTGCATGACTTCACTTTTGCGGATCTTAATCTCATGAGGATGGTTTTAGGGCATTAATGTAGACACTGTTCTGAATGTTCTTTGTGTGATTCTGACAACCTGCCACATAAACCACACATCGGTGTCTGCCTAATAATAACTTTCTCTGCCAAAATCACCATTATAGAAAGGCTTTTTGTCCTTCATAATCCAGCCCGCATTTTTATACTCTTATCATACTCATATTATAGGTTCAAATATTTGAATAATTCTCTCTTAGTATAAAAATAATATATTTTAGTTTTATGAGATGAAAAGTACATTAAAAAATTTACATGAATAAATTTTAAAAAATATTTTCATATTCGTAAGAAAAAAATGTATATTGTAAACAAAAAAATGTATGTAAAAAATTTATACAGAAACGTTGTGAAACTTATGGATGCATAATTTTGAGTGGTATGTTTTGGATAGTGCGTGTACTTTCTTTGTTCCTATTCCGACATTTTGCAAACCCCTCGGCAACGGCATGACCAGTGACCACATATTCCAGTATACAACCGTACAGTCCAAAATAGTAAAATTACACATGGCAGTATCATAATGGCCTAGGGACATGTGGCCAGCCTCCATATCAGCATTATCCCATTAATAGACACTTATTCAGCCTCCAGGGGTCAGCTCGGACAACTGTCAACACAGCGCCAGTAGCACGGACGTCGACTTTCCCCATGAGCCCGGACATCAGCCATATTCTCGCTACTCGCTCACTACCTACCTAAATGCAAGGATATTCAAATATGTGCAACTACCTTATCTTATCATATCTCAACAAGTTATCTACTAATTGTTACTTATCTATAAGTAACAATATATCAACAAGGTATACATTATCTCTATTTCAAACTAAGATAACTGCCTGCTATTATCTGTATTATTATCTTATCAACATATTATCTCTAAGTAAAGGCCCAAGGCCCACTCCACGCTATAAATACAACCCTCCAGGTTCTCTCTAACTCACTCCATTCTCACTTCCAATCCACTCCGGATTTACTCTACACATTTCACTACATCTCTCTCTCATATATACTTGAATGCATTACTCAAGTCCCTCCATCTCTATTCTTTAGGCCGAGTCCATACTCGGTCCACTTTACAAATTTAATGTTCTGACTTGAGCGTCGGAGTGTTTTTCCTTTGTTTTGCAGATCCCTCCTCGGAGCAAAGCCTAACTCTACTCCGACGTCACGAAATTTGGAATCCACCAAGGCCACATCAAGCTCACCCATGAAATTTCCAGATTTTGACAAGAACAACAACCATTCAAGAAACGGTGTATATAAAATATAGGATTAAATAATTTTTTTCGATCCCTATAAAATAGGGTGTTTTAGCCCTTTAAATTTTTTCTTTCAATCTTAGTTCTTGTAATTTTTGCTAGTCGATATTATCAAGTAACAAAGGTGATTGTAACGTAAGAATGAACGTTAAGAGTTTATTAACTTATCATACTATTAAAGAGTATGATAAAATAATTACGTATAACTTTTCGATAAACTAAACATATGTTCAAAAATAATTGATGACATCATATTAATTAATTAAGAATTTAAAAATATAATTTATCAAAAAATTACATGTAATATCATATTAGACTAATTAATATCATCTGATAGTTCAATAAGTTGTTACACTACTATTACGTCATCAACTACCTAATACTGTTATTTTTTATAGGTTAACTAATATTGTTATTTAACTGTCGGTATTAAAACAAAAACAAAAATTATAGTAACTAAAAAGAAATCTTTACAAAGACTAAAATAAAAAATACCCTATTTTACAACGATCAATTGTTTATTAATCCAAAAATATATACACCAAATAAGACCAAATAAGACCAAATAAGACGAAGGAACCAATTCTGGAAATTTAATTTGATGGTCGAAGATTATTTTTTTGACTGAAAGGTCGAATATTATGTTCTCATAGTAAAATTCAACTTTGTCCTTTTGTTTTAGATTTCTATCTATGACCGGGGAAAGAGTCTCAATACCTGTATTCTCGTTCAATCCATGTCTTATATATAAATCAAATTGACTTGACAAGTATAATCACAAGTTTTATTTAAAACATAAAAGAAAATATAAAACATATAAATAAAATTTCATTAAAATCATAAATTAAAAAGACATAGAATGACAGCTATGTAAGCTTAGCTTAAAGTTGTGGATAAGTCTTATAATAATTAATTATAAGATTATAATGTTTGTATCCTTTTTTATTTTAAAGTACTTTAATTGATGTTTTATTTTGGAATATTTTTATTATAATTTCGTTTGAAATCACAAATCAATTACTAAATATTTAGCTATCGACTAAGAACTTTAAAATATGATACTTAAAATAAAAATTATCTGGACAACACACTTGTGAATAGAAGAGCGTGTATTTATATAAGGTTATTTCAGGAACATACTAGCGAATAGCAGATGGGACATCATATTTATTAATCAAATAACACTAAACAATTAATTGTTTTCTCAAGTTGAAAGTGAGCTAAGAAAAGATAGAAAGAAGGTTACCAACCCAAAGAACGAACATGCATATGCCCATTTACCAATTACCATGAACATCAAGACCTCAAGTATTCCAGTGTTTTGATAGCCCAACTTTTGAAATTGCTTTTCATATATATTTGCACAGGTGATAAGAAATTAATTAAGGTATGTTAGGTGCAATTTACTTAAAGTTTAATTTATTCTCTTTAAATTTGTAAACAAAAAATTGTTCTCTTTAAAGAAGAATTTGAACTAAACACAATTTGTGAAGAAAAAAAAATCTCAAAATATTATATATATTACTAAAAAAAACTCTTTCCACAAGACACTTAATTCATGTGGATTAAAAAAAAAAACCGTCAACGATCACAGTGGCAATTTTGAAAATATACACAAATCAACATCAACTTTATAAAAGAAAAGTAGTAAAATATGGGTTTTAGAGCCGATTGTATGAAAAACCATTATGGAATCTACGATGGGTTTTCATAAAACCATCTTGGAAAGGTTCCTCATATTTATAAACAAACATGTTGATTCACTCCTTCTTCCCTCTCACTCTCGAACCCTAGCTTTTTCCTCTGGCTCTTTTTCTTCGCTCTCCCTCGCCATTGCTGTTTTCGATCCTCATTGTTGTCATTTTTGCTCTTTGTCGTCGTGGCCCATCACTGACCCCAACATGAAGCTCATTGTCTTCGTTGATGCTCCCAAGGCTATCTGCAGTTTGTCCCTTTCTCTCTTTGTGTTTCCAGGTTTGGTCCCTTTCTCTCTTTGTGTTTCCAGGTTTGGTCCCTTTCTCTCTTTGCGTTTCCAGGTTTGGTCTGAAGCTAAATGTGAGATGTTTCTACCAGACACCAGCATCTACAAGGACACCATGAGGCGCCTCGCCAGCGCCCAATGCTTTTGTGGGGACCGCAACCTCCTTGAGCACTAGAAGCAGTACTTCGACATCTCCAACGAGGGCTTAATTGCGTTTATTGTAAAAATTGTGAATATCATCAGCACCAATGCTTTGCATGTGGAAAGCTGAGATCATCTGATAAAGTTAAGGGTGTCGAGGTATAGCTATACCAAATAAAATAGTTTCTCTTTATACTTGTTTCTTAGTTCATTCAATTATTTTTTTTGTGGGTTGAATGATGCTCCACCTTATCCTTGTTAGTCTTTTGAATACAAATTATTTGTTGTTTACACCTTTATAATGCATGAAATTAAAAGTCATTATGGGAATTCACCTTTCAGGTTATTAAATGTGCTTCCGCGACCTGTGACCATTTTTATCATCCAAATTGTGTTGCAAAGGGTTAAACATGTTACAGAGGATCTTGAGAGAAATATTGTTGATGGGGTTCCTTGTCCCCTTCATTATTGTTATGTCGGTAAAGAATTGGAAACTAAAGTTGATACTGAGTTGCAATTTGTTGTTTGTAGGCATTGTCCAAAGTCATATCATCGCAAATGTTTTCCAAGGTTACTTCTATCACATCATCTGTGTTTCTTGCCTTCTTTTTGTAATTCTAATTGATAGTGTCTAGAGGGTTGATTCTTAAATTTCTTTCATCAGAGAAATTGCTCTTGTCAACAAAGATAACAAAAACATTATACAAAGGGCTTAGGAAGGTCTTTTACCAAATAATTGTATTCTGATATATTGCTTGTATGTGTTAAATTGATATTTCGTGTTTTTCAATTTGTACTTGTTAATTGTCTATGTAATTGAATTTACCTTGGACCAGAAATCACAAGATTGATAGTGAACTTGGGACTTCAATAAGAGATCATGTAAAATTCCCCAATATGAAAGCTATTGTTCAAACAATTAGTACTACTATAGAGCATAAGGAACTTGCACCTAAAGAGAAGGTTATACTGAAGAAGAAAAATGTTGACTTAGATAATTCATCTGGCAAAAGCATTGCTAAAGGATCTAAATTGATTGGAAAACTATCTTCTCACAAAGTTGTTAGCAAGAAGAAGTCTAACAAGATGATTTTTGGTTCAAATGTCTCAAGAAAGCCAAAATCAAAAGAAACATCAAGGTGTTTGACTGAAAATAAGAGGTCAATCTCAAAGAAATCTGAAATGTTTGACTCTGAGCAAAACTATAAATAGCCTACAATAGATGAGATATTTCATATTCTCAAGAAAGAGGGTTCAAAGAGAATCAAGAATGACAATCAGTTCAATAATCTGATTACTAAGTCGCTGTGTGTCAAGCCTGTTAAATCATTGAGTGTTGAATTGCCTCCATTGGATGCTGATTCAGAAAAGAGGTAAATCTGTCTGACTTCTGAGTTATTATCTTGCTACTGATCATTTTTTTATGTCTTTATTGAAAATAATTGGAATACTCACAATAACCAAGAGGGGGGTGAATTTTAAAATTAATTCAAATCAGAGTTTAGGATCTTTACACTACTAGAAAAATAGGTTTCAACATCACTGGTTTAACATCGGTTATTCGGAAAACCGATGTTAACGAAAACGCGGTGGCAAATTTGTAAATAAATGGACTTTGTTAACATCGGTTTTCAAGATTTTAATGTAGAACCGATGTTAACCATGTACTGTTAACATCGGTTTTCAAGATTTTAATGGAAAACCGATGTTAA
>PYAF01002440.1:60648-79904 GCA_007407185.1 Glycine tomentella | reverse complement strand
TGATGGTTATTATGGTTTGTATTAAAGTAACATGTTTTGTTATTAAGGAAGTTCCATTGGAAAGTTGAAGGATGTCTATGGTGAATCTTGTGAAAAAGGCTTCCTTAAGGGAAATTATGATATATTTAGAACTTGAATTGATCATAAAGGGTGAAATAAAATTTTGGTACCAAGTCATGAGAAATTGAGAAATAAAGGAATAACTGAAAAATAAAATGAATCCATGCATCATTTGCACTTGACCCCTCAGAGTGGAGGGAGGTTTCACTATAGTGGGTGAAACTATTATGGTACCCTTTGACCCCTCAAAGTGGAGGGAGGTTTCACTAGAGTGGGGTGAAACTCTTTAATTATACCCCTCAGAGTGGAGGGAGGTTTCACTAGAGTGGGTGAAACTATATTGATTCTGGTACTTTTTATTAGGCCTCTGAGATCTCAGTCATGCATCATTTAACAAAGAAATCATGCATCATTCATTATGTATTTGTTTTATGATTATTACGTTGTTATGTTATTTATGATGTTTCTGTCATTTATCTAACCATGTTTATCATATACTTACCCGAGCTGTGTCTATGGTTTGACACCTGTGATGACCCCAATTTATTTGGGCGAGCAGAGGAACAGTAAGCTAAGGAAAGCGTTGAGGAAGGAGCTGGATGTTTTATATGTTGTATTTGTGATTTTCTGTTTGTCTGTATTTGATACTACGTTGAGCTGTGTATCTTATTTTATAACAGACTACTTGGGACTGTGTTGTATTCGGACTGTTTCTTAAATTATGTTGAAATCGTGTATTTTAATTTTGCGAACGCGCTAGAAAAATAATTTATTACGTATAATTAATTTTACGTAAACGAAATTACGTAGAAAATTTTTCTGTAAATTAAATAAGTGAAATCAATTAAATACGAACAAGAAACGTAGTCGTTACATTTCTGCACAATAAGCATGGCACCTTTTGGGTCAATCCTATCTTGCTTCCTTTGAAAAACACAAGAGTTATGATGTTGAGGAAGGGAGCAAAGTTTTTGGTGGCAGCTATCAGTGAGGATTTGATAAAGGCCGCACTAACAGTGCATGCAGAGAAACCAATACAATTCAAGGTCAGAGCGGTGGTGACAATGAGGAATAAAATCAAAGAGGATTTCAAAGAGACTATGTTGAAGCATTTGGAAGCCATCAATGATAGGATAAGAACAAGAAATGTTGTGGTGGAGCTTATCAACATCGAGATTGATCCAAGTAAGCTAGTCTTTCACAACTCACCATTCTAATCATTTTCTTTTTCTAGCTAGGTGTCACAAATTGACCATTTCATAACAGAAAAGTCATTTAGTTTTCTTCTATCATTTTAATGGTTCTTAGAAAGGATATTCTTTTCTAACAAGGTAACTAACTAACCAGTAATTTTCCAACTTGGAAAGATCAAAACAATTACTGTTTATGATTTTACTTTTAACAAGCTAGCTTTTTTCCCTGTAACATAATGAATTTTCCTTTAATTTTCCTTTCATTTCTCTTCTATCTCCTATTCACTACTATAAAAATTGCTTTTAACATCGCTAAGTTAACATCGATTGTCTGAAAAACCGATGTTAACGAAAACACGATGGCAAATTCGTAAAAACCGATGTTAACAGGAAGATGTTAACATCGGTTTTCCAGATTTTTAACAAAACACATGTTAACGTGTTCCTGTTAACATTGGTTTCACAGGTTTTTTAAGAAAACTGATGTTAACAGGAACACATTAACATCAGTTTTTCAATGCAAATTGATGTTGTTGCTATTATAAGACCTGACCCCCAAATTAAACATCCTTCTTCACTCTCGCGCCTATCTCTCACTGTCAGTGTCGCCTTTCACTATGCCTACCATGATCACAGTCACAGTCACCTGAATTGCTCTCATTGTCGGTGTCGACTCACTCTCACAGCGCTTCCATTGTCGGTGTTGGGTTCCATTGTCGGTGTCGCAGCTCCCACAAGGTTTGTGTACATCCATTGTCATTGACAAAACCATGAGGTTCTTTTTCTTCTGCATTTGTGTTCTTCTTCTTCCGAGCTTCTTTTTCTCTTGTTTAGCTTCTTTTCCACTCTTGGTGTAACTTATTTTGCTCTTTACTACCAAGAAAAACTGTGAGCTAAGGGAACAAAGCCAACAAAACCGTGAGCTAGCTTATACCTTTTTTTGTTGTGTTCAAGGATCTTATAATGTAATAGAGATGCTTTGTGACTATCTGTAAATTGATTTTTTACCTGTTTCAAGATGCTTGTAATAGTTAAAAGTTTTTCATATTGTAGAATATCTTATGAAGCAATTGATTTTGCATATTGATTCTTTTCCATTGTTGGTATAGCTTATACCTTCTCTCTTGTGTAGCTTATTTTCCACTGTTGGTGTAATGCTTTGTGAATGTTATGGATTTGAGAAACTTGTGTAGATGGGTGGTTGAAGAATTTAGGACAGCTTAGTGGCTAATTAAGTAGATCAACAAGGTAGCCTATTAACCATTAAGTAATGAGAATTTAGGACAGCTTAATGGCTGATTTTAGTGTTTTCTATAGGTAATGATAGCTCTATCATAAAAACCTCAGAGTTGTAGCTATAAATTTCATGACAAAGTTTAATCCCATCACTAGCTTATTTTGGTGCATGTTACAATTACCTTGATAATATGGAACATTTGTAATTTCAAGAATATTGGTTAGATTTTTTTATCTTTTTGTCTTTCCATGACTTGTCTTAAAATGTTTTGAGGTCTGTGGCATCCTTGTAAATGTGGTTTTAGACTAGAACAAAAATTTTAGAAGTACAACCTTCCAATACCATTATTAGTATTCCTTCAAACCCTTTCCAAATTCATGACTGGGCTTATGCTTGATTTTGCCTTCATAAGGTTCTTAATTCGAGGTCGAGCTCTTGGCATTGAATTTGCTTATCATTACCATTGGTGAACTGGGTAGTGTAGCTCACTACTGTTGATTTGAGGGGGAGCTACTTGAAGATTACTTAAAGAATAAAGCAATGTGAAGACTTGGAAGTAGTTTTGGCTTTCAACATGTTTGAAGGCTTGAAGATGAAGTTTGTGATTAAATGTAAAAGGAATGAAAGCATTCTGATGATCCAAGCCCTTACATGCATATCATTCATACTCATTTTAAGCATTACATCATAAAGCCTTTAAGTATTTGATTTGAAATTTAAAAAGAAGCCAAGTATTTTGAAAAAATAGCATGAAGCTGATTTAATCGATTAATACACATAGAGAATCGATTATATTGTTCTTCAAGCTTTCTGGAAAATTATTAAGAACAATTTAATCGATTACACCATCGGATTAATCGATTATTTCAATCTTTGTATACATATGATTTGGCTAAGTGTCTGGTTTAATCGATTACCATTGAAGTGTAATCGATTACATGTTTGTTAAGAAAAAGTGGTCACTCTGCCTTAATCTATTACCACTCATTGTAATCGATTATTTAGCTCATTATATATTTTGCACTCACTCTGCTTTAATCGATTACTATTTGTCGTACTCGATTATATTACTTAAACATGATTTTTACTTACTCTGCTTTAATCGATTACCGATTATTGTAATCGATTACTCAATACAAATTGATAGTAGAGGACCTCTGGAGTAATCGATTACGCGTCAGGTTAATCGATTATATGACCCGTTGCATGAACCTAGAACTTACTATGAACGGATTAATCGATTACGGAAGTGTATGTAATCGATTACAAATGCTAAACAATCGATTACATGAGCGTTTTTAATCGATTATTTCTGTTACAAAAATTAGTATAAATAGAACCCATGCCTTTTTGATTGGTGTGACTTGAGATTTCGATTACTGAGCGTTCCAAAATCATTCTAACCATTCACAAAGGCATTCTTCTGGGTTCTTAGGCTCTTGCTTCTATTGATTCATATATGGGTCATTAAGGCTTTAGTGAAGCAAGGGCAATCTTTCACAAAGGTTAAGGAAAAGTTGTTCTGCATATTTGTTTTCTGCATTCAACTTGGTATTTTCATTCCTATGCATCTCATTCTTGGATCATCAGGTGAATTCTTTCCTTACTCTTTGTGGCTGTAAAGTTTTCTGTTGAATCTTTGTTATTTGAAGTTCTATTGTAAATGGGTTTTCTTGCAAGATTAGAGATAGTGTTTCTCTAAGGACAACTGAGTAGTGTTCTCAGTGTGGGTGTGGCTTCTAAGGGTCTAATAGGGTTTTAGGTCTCTGAACTTTATTTAGGGTTGATAAAGAGAAGCTTGTAATTGATTGTAAGAATATTATTTGCAATAGTGGAACTCTACTCTAGTGTTGAGTAGAAGAAAACTGGATGTAGCCTCATAGTGTTTGAGGTGAACCAGTATAAACCTTGTGTGCTCATTATTATTCTACATGTTTGATTAGGTTCTTAGTGAATTCTATTTTACATCTTGTTTCTTGAAGCATTACAAGTCTTGGATTGATATTGGATAAAGGTTCTTGGTTGTATTTGTGATAAAGATCCTAAAGGGCAAAAACTCTGATTTTAATAAATTGATTTTGATTACTCAAAAAGTTTTAAATTACCAAGACTAACCAATTCACCCCCCCTCTTGGTTAAGTGTGAAGTGTTCCCATATTTTACAATTTCACTACTATTTGCTTTGGATTGGTATAGCTGTTGTTTGAGAACCACTATCATCATTATCGCACCCATACATAGCCGTATAGCCATACCTTGCATATCGGTATAGGTGTGAGTGGTGAATTGGAAAAATGCATCCAGTGGAGTTTCGTCCTTTAGGATGTAAGATTATGGATTAGACATAAAGACAATTAGCAAATTGCTTCGAGTGTTTGTGAATTGAGTTTCATTGATATCCATAACATGACATCAAGTGAGTTTGTTAAAGTTCTTAAAGTTATCTCTATGACTTAAAGAATTAGTTGTTAGCTCGTAAGATGTCTTTTTTATCTCTTAAAGAATTAGTTCTTAGCTTTAAAAAGGTTTTGGAATCATCCGATTTTGATATCCCTACAATTTATATCAATTTTTGTAGTGCAGCAAGTTAAAAAGTAGCTTTTGACTAGGAATGATGCACTTAACATGTAACATTGCTTTGGAAACATCCGAACGTGGTTGAAGATACTTAGGACTTCACAGTCTATAATTCAGTGCTTTGGAATTTGGATGTACTCACTTTAAGATTGCTCTGGACTCTCTAGTTCAAAAGGGATTGTTGCTCCTTCATTATGTACGCGTATAGAAATATTGAACCTTGCCCTTCGGTTTTGGAACCATATAGTAACTTGCCTTGGCTGCAAGCCAAAAGTTGTTCTGTACTATATTACTATATGAATACACAAGCTAGAATATTATATAATAACCCTAAGAACATAAGAATTATAAACCAATTGAGGAAAAGAAATTCAAATGTGGAGTTTAAACCACTATTTTGTTGTATCAAATATCATGACATTGACCCTTAGGAGATTAAGGATTCAAATGTGTCTCTAAAGTTGTTTTAAACAAATTATGACATTGACATCTTGGAAGTTTATGAAACCTAACACGCCCTCTGATTTTGATATTGCGTTGACCTCCATTGATATTGTCATTTCATGATTTTCATTTGTATATACATCCTCACAATTTGACATTGTTATCACCTTTTATGCTATTCAAATTAGCCATGGGTAACATTAAGCTATGGGTCACATTAGGCTATGAACTAGACACTCAATATCACATTAGGCTATTATTTGAAGCTAACTTGTACCCTTGTTAATGCCTTGCTAGTCAACTGATTTCTATTTGTGGTTTTGGTATGGGTCAAGAATTTTGGTTTGTTTATGTTTGACAAAGTAATTAGTGTATTCTTTGAAGATGATCTGGGCATTTTTCTATTTTTAAGCTGATCTGGACCTAACTTAGGTCACTCTCATGAGGCTTCCACTGTTGGTGTCATTTTCGAAGGTGGTTCTCTCGCTCGCAACTTCCGACGGCTCCCACAAGGTTATCAACTTCCATTGACTTTGTATTTGGTGGTTTGGTAACTTCTTTTATGTGATTAATTACTAGTGCTTTATATATACAGTCAATGTTCATTATGAGTGAACCTTAGTTTCTCGTTTGAGTTTCATTACAGTGATTCTTCCGAACAGTTTGGATTAATCATTGTATTGATTCTTGAATTGTCTATTTGGACAATTTGGGAATACTCATATTTTTTTAGTATATTCATATGTATAGGTTGTGATTCTATTCTTAAATATGATGAAATTTTGGTACAATGCATTTCACTTTGTTCTCCGGGTGCATACTTGACTGTGGTGAAACTCGTGTCACCGCTTTCATGTCATGTACTCGAAGATCAAAGTGAAATGCTGTCAAAATTTTGTCAGATTTAAGATAAGAAACTCAACCTATACATATGAATATACTATTAAAAAAAGTCTTCCTAAATGGGATAGGGCCATACCTTTAATGAAAAAGTGAGGTTTTCATGCATGGAATAACTTTGTGAGTATCACAGAGTTATTAATTAGATGAATCGAAGTTGGATGAATGCAAGTCGCATCGTACGGTTAAGTATGAGGAAGGCGTTGAATATTTCTTGCAATTTACCTCTGAAAGAAGTTGACCAGATGGGGATGGAAAATACTTTTGTCCTTGTATCAATTGTTTGAATGGGAGACGCCAAGCACTGGATGACATACGAGAGCATCTTCTGTGTGAAGGGATTAAGAAGAATTATACCACATTGATATGGCATGGTGAATTGACAGACATGCAGAGGGGGTCGCAAACTGAACCGATTGATGTTGACATCAGAGATCGATTAGAGGATATGATTCGTGATCTAGGACATGAGTCGTTTCAGCAAGCACATGCCCTTATGTATGATACATTGGAAAATGATTCGAAAAAGCCGTTGTATCTGGGGTGCAAAGAGTCATTGACACTGTTTTCAGCGGTGTTAAATTTGGTTAATGTCAAGGCCAGATATGGGTGGAGTGACAAAAGCTTCAGTTCACTGCTTCAGGTAGTTCATGAGATGCTTCCAGATGAAAACACGTTGCCAACAAGTTACTATCAGGCAAAGAAGATGCTTTGTCTGATAGGTATGGAGTATAACAAAATTCATGCCTGTCCTAATGACTGCATATTGTATAGAAATGAATTTGAAGAAATGCATAAATTCCCCAGGTGTGGGGTATCACGGTACAAAGTGAAGGATGATGACGACTGTAGTAGTGATGAGAGCACAAAGAAAGGCCCCCCCGCGAAGGTGTTGTGGTATCTTCCGATCATTCCAAGGTTTAAGTGTCTGTTTGCTAACGAAGATGATGCAAAAGACCTTACATGGCATGCATATGGGAGAAAGTGTGATGGAATGCTCCACCATCTGGCAGATTCCTCCCAGTGGAAGAAGATTGACCGTTTGTATCTGGAATTCGATGAAGACCCAAGAAATCTCAGGCTTGCACTTGCCAGTGATGGAATGAATCCCTACAACAGTTTAAGTACTCAGCACAGTTCGTGGCCTATTTTGCTAGTCATTTACAACCTGCCTCCTTGGTTGTGCATGAAGTAAAAATACATGATGTTGTCTATGATGATATCGGGCCCAAGACAGCCAGTAAATGACATTGATATTTATCGTAGTCCATTGATCGGAGACTTGACAAACTTGTGGGACGAGGGGGTTGTCGTGTTTGATGGGTATCGAAAGGAGACATTCAAGTTGCGTGCAATGCTATTTTGTGCCATTAATGATTTTCCAGTGTATGGGAATTTGAGTGGATACAGTGTTAAGGGCCATCGTGCATGCCCTATTTGTGAGCAAGAACGAGCTAAGTACAACTTAAACATGGCAAAAAAAACAGTTTACACTCGCCATCGACGTTTTCTAAAACCTTATCACCCTTATAGACGATTGAAAAAAGCATTTAATGGAAGTCAAGAGCATGAAAGTGCACCGATTCCGTTAACCGGTGAACAGGTTCTTGAGCGGGTTGAGCACATCCATACTGTATTTGAAAAGACCCAAAAAAAGATGAAAGGTAATACTTGCATATGGAAGAAGAGGTCAATATTGTTTGATCTTGCATACTTGTCTGATCTAGATGTTATGCATGTGGAGAAAAATGTATGTGATAGTGTCATCGGCACGCTGCTTAACATTCAAGGCAAGACAAGGGATGATTTGAACACCCGTCAAGATCTTGCTGAGATGGGTATACGTGAAAAGTTAGATCCTAGGTCTGATGGTAAGAAAATATACTTGCCTCCAGCATGTCACATTTTGTCAAGAAAGGAAAATATAAGTTTTTGTCTGTGTCGGCGCCGAGTGAAAGTGCCACAGGGATACTCTTCAAATATTAAGAGCCTTGTGCAGATCAAAGAACTGAAACTAGTTGGCTTAAAGTCTCATGATTGCCACATGTTGATGCAACAACTGTTAGTCGTGGCGATTCGAGACATTTTGCCTAACAAAGTGAGGCATGCTATAACTCGACTGTGCTTTTTCTTCAATGTCATTTGTACCAAATTCGTGGACCCTGTAAAGTTAGATGACTTGGAAGAAGAGGCGGCAATTATCTTGTGTCAGTTGGAGATGTATTTTCCTCCTTCATTTTTCGACATAATGGTTCACTTACTTGTTCATCTGGTAGGGAAATTAAAATGTGTGGTCCCGTTTATTTATGGTGGATGTACTCGAACGAACGATACATGAAGATCTTGAAAGGGTATACGAAGAATCTTCACCATCCTGAAGCATCCATAGTTGAAAGTACATTGCAGAAGAAGCTGTAGAATTTTGTTCAGAGTACCTTGAAAAGGCAAAACCTGTTGGGCTTCTCAAGGCTTGACATGACGACAGAGTCCCAGGTAAGGGTTCACGAGGGCTACATGTTATAATGCCTGGTTTACAGGAATTGCAACAAGCTCATTTGTATGTCCTGAATAACAGTAACGAAGTCCTGCCATACATAGTTCGTCATGAAGCCTTAGTGAAGGAAAGTAATCCAAGAATGATGAAGAATAGGTTGTTGATAGAGCATAACAAGACTTTCCTGAATTGGTTTAAAGATACAATATTTAGTGATGAATCTTTATCTAAAACAATGAGGAAGTTAGCAAATGGGCCTAAAAGAAACGTTTTGCTAGGGATATGATATCAACAAGTACTCGTTCTACACCAAACAACAAGATGAAAAAAGCACAATGCAAAACAGTGGGGTTAGCCTTAGGGCTGAGTCGCAGCACTTGCTACTATGCATGACCACAATCCACGTTTGGCTTGCATGCCTTACTTTGGAGTCATTCATGACATCTGGGAGCTTAATTATGTTACACTCATTGTGTGTGTTTTCAAGTGTAAGTGGGTTGATATCAATAGCGGTGTGCGGACCGAGGACTTAGGATTTATGTTGGTAGATCTTAACAAGGTAGCTTATCAAGATGAACCTTTCATCATGGCAGAACAAGCTAAATAGGTGTTTTATGTTCAAGACCCATGTGATGAAAGGTGGTCAGTGGTACTACATGGAAAAACCATTGGTATTAATCTTGACGATGATGATTCAATCGTTGATACTGGTGTCACTCAATTCTTGACACAAATGCCCGACATCAACAGAGAAGATGAAGTTGACGACATTCATGCAAATCGTAATGATCATGATGAAAAAGAGTTAATTAACATCACTTAATGTAATGTTTTTGCCTTATTAACTTGATTGCATTTTTACAATTTCATAAGTAACTTAACTGGTGACTTTACTTATCTTTGTTTTTGTTTTTAATAGGATCATGACAACACCATCGAGCTCCCCTTCTCGTCCTGAGTCAGCACCTCCTCTTCTCTAGTTAGCACCTCCATGTCCTGAGTCAGCACCTTCACTGTCTACGACAAAGAAGACTAGAAAAGCAACACAGCTGAGGTCACTGTCTACCAGACTTTCTGGTGCTAACAGACCAGTGGTTCATGTCAATCCTGTCACTGGGAAGGCTGATGGTCCTCAGACAAAGAAATTGAGGACATATCTAGGGATCGTGGCTAGAGACAAGGTGGATGTCACCATTGTTAACTGGAAGGAAGTTCTTGCAGTGCAGAAGGAGTTGATTTGGGAGGACATTCAGGTATTACAATTAATTGTCCAATGTGATTGCTTGTAGTTATACAATTTAAATGTTATTGTAACTGTTAAACCCACTTGATTGTAATGCAGGTTGAATTTGATATACTTGAAGCGTCAGACCAACGGACCAAGAAATTTCTGCAGACAGTTGGAGAGCGATTGAGGCAGTTTAAGTTAGATCTGACCTCCAAATGGGTGCTGGCACAAGGCAAGGACGATGATGCCGACGCTGTCTGTGAAAAATAAGGTATTAGTAAGGAACAGTGGCACCAATTTTGTGAGAGTCGTAGAGCCACTTCATGGGAGGTTAACTGAGTTGAATTGTTTTACAATTTCACTGATATGGAGTCTTTGAAGTGCATTTTTTTGACATCTATCTGTGTATTTCTGACAGGATGTTAGAAAGAAGGCTCAGACCATCCAAAAGATGAACACTGCCCCTCACGTGTTGTCTCACGGGAGTTACGATTTGTTAGAAAAGAAAATGATGGAGTAAAAACAAAAGAAACAATTGGAGGAACCAGCCTGTGATGATAGCACGGAGACCATCGTTCATCCTCCATCCCCTATTAGACGACACCTGAAGTGGAAGCTGGCTCGCACAAAAAAAAGGGGACAAATGACTTTTGAGGCGGCACGTGAGATTGCAAAGAGGATTGTAAGTCAAACAATGATTTCATACACCTTTAATGAATTTTTTCCTCACAAATTACAAAACTAATGTTCTACTTATTTGGATTGTAGGATTCCCTGGATGAGCAATCCACACAGGGTAGCTTTGTCCCCAATGGACGTCAAGATGTCCTAATTGCTGCCATTGGACAACCAGAGCACCCCGACCGTGTCCGTGCTGCTGGAGTCGGTGTGACCATCACACACTACTTTGGACCGGCACCATCAACCTCTCGCAAGTCGAAGTCAATGGCGCCTGAAGACTTGGATCGAATGAAAGACAACATCAGGGTAGAGCTGGAGCATTCGATCAATGAAAGAGTACGCAACAAATAATGATGTCGTTCAACCACTTGTAATCCCAGATGTAGCCCCAAATGCAGTCTTAGGGTGCCATGCTGCCTCTAGAGGTTCAGTCATGTCCTTTTGTTGCCTGTGCCAACACCAAGGGAAGTTGTGTCGATCCCTTGGGGAATGTCCCAGACACGGATGCATCTGACAGGCGTGGGTTGTATGTCGATGACAATCCTCCTCGCCTGGTTGCCCTTGGAAGAGTTTATGAAGGGTCGACAACTATGCACAGCGTCCTTCTTGCCAATGATCAGGTCAAGGTGGGTGTTGAGGAAGTTCAAGATGCTGATGCTCACGTCCCTGTACCCACTGATGAGGTTTAGTTAGTGGGACAAGTTAGCTATGAGGAAGATGAAGATATGGAATCAAGAAGAATGAAGAATGCAAGTTTTGATGTTTTACATGCCCACTCAATTGATGGCATTTGTAATTTCTTGCTAAATCTTGGTTCAAGTAGTTAAAGCCTCATAATCCTAACTTATCTTGATTAATTCATGCATTCATAGATACATTAAATCATGTTTAATCATATGGTAATAAGTAATTAGATGTAAAGTCATAAAGGCAATTAGATTTTTATAAAAACTGTATTTCACTATTTTAATCGATTACATATGTGATATAATCGATTAAATGCATGTGAATAGGTCTGCATATTGCCTTATGAACATTTTAATCGATTACCATTGATTCGTAATCGATTAAATGTGCTTAACATTGAATTAGACGTGCTCTGTGATAATCGATTACTTTATGGAATAATCGATTATCTGAGTCACTGCATATTTTACAAATGCATTTTCATCTGGTTTAATCGATTACCAGATATTCGTAATCGATTAAATATGCATTGATGAGTTTTTCACATTGTCTGTGATAATCGATTATTTGGGAAATTAATCGATTACAAATGTGTATTAGAAAACTCAGGTCATCTAGAATAATCGATTACAATGTGACTTAATCGATTATTTTGTTCTTGAAATTTTTCCAGATTCCTGATGAACACTTTAATCGATTATCTGGTTGAAATAATCAATTACATCAGTTAAAACAATCGATTATATTGATGAAATAATCGATTACAGTTAATTAAGTCTGTTTTTTTATAAATAGAACAGCTTGCACTGAGTTTGTATATGAAATATTTTGTGAAGTTTTCGTACAAGCCTTGTGAAAATCCCTTTCTATAGTTCTTAAAACTGAAAGGCAAGAGGGAGATTAGAAAATCAAAAGAAGCTAAGAGTCATAGAGTTTTACATGATGTGTTAATCATTGTCTACATGATGTGAAGTTTTGTTTAAGCTTTCTGATTAAAGAAGTCGACAAGAAAGATCAATTGCATACATTTTCAGTTTGGTTAGATAATTCATTTCATTGAATTCACTGAGGAATAAGAGGTGATATCTTTCTTAATCTATAAGCTTGGTTATTTTTGGTTGATATTTGTGTTGTATTTGTATTGAATGTTCTTATAACATTGTAATCTTTAAAGCTTTTTGTTGAAAGGTTTCTAGAGGGAAGAACAGAGAGGGGGTCTCTGGTTCTTGATCTTTTGAAAATTCTATAGGTTGTAAAGATATTATATTTGTTATAGTGGAACTCTGACCAAGGTTTGGTTAGAAGAAAAATGGATGTAACCTTTGGGGTTGAGAGGTGAACTAGTATAAATCTTGTGTGTTTGAATATTTTTGTTTATATTCATAATATTCTTGATGTATTAATTTTGTTTCATATTACAAGAATGGTAACAGCACAAAAGTGGTTTGATTGGTGTAAAGGTATTGGTTAAGGTGAAAGTATTTGTGAAATTGAAGTGAAGAAAATTGTTTTCTTAATTGTTTTTAAAGATACGATCCTTCTTGAACGTCTTCCACTGTAACATTTTTGAAAGGAATTTTAAAAACTCTGAGGTAAAACCAACTCACCCCCTCTTGGTTATTTGCATAAGTGTTCATTATATTTTCAGGACAGGCCTTTAACACTTTCCTTGCTTGGTCGACACATCTTGTACAACCTATTATTAATAAGGTGTTTCATTTTTGACTTGCTTCTTCTCGTTTAAGAATTATGAATGTCTCATATAAAGTTAAGACTATCGTTCACTTATGTTTGTTAACTGTGTAGGATAAACAGGGATCTAAGGGACCGACGAAACCTGTAAATAAGTTGGAACATATTGCCAATCCCTTGTACCAGATCGTGTTGACCATCCTTGATATTTTCCTCGCAGGTGCCATGAGACCCTACTTTGTTCGGGGTGGATAATTACAACTTCTTGTTGTACATAAAGCATAAGGATATTTCTGAGATCATCCATGGTGGTCAATGTCTGACCATCTCCGCTATACAACTGTGGATTCTGTAAGTCACTCTCCAGTAGCTACCGTTACATAACTAATTATTTATATTCATGCATAATTGACTTTATTTATAAAACAATAGGCATATCAATGACTTATGTTTGCAATCGGATCATGCCGATGTGTATGGATTCATCGAGCCCAGCTCATACAGAGATCTAAGCAATCTTAATTTGAATCCAAGGACTATATCAAGAAATGGATGCAAAGTTCACAAAAAATGTCTACCTTGCACCGTACTTGAATGGGTAAGTAAAAATGTACAAAATAATTTAATTAATGTATGCAGTATAATAACTTCTCTTTCTCCAATGCAGTGCACGTTGGCAACTGGTCGCTATATGTCCTAAGGCCAATGTTGTCGTGTGGTTCTGTTCGTTGCACAACAGGCCTAATAACTACCTGAAAGGAATTATTAACAGGTAGGTTGTAATTTGTAAGACATTTCTGTTATTATTTCTAACACATGAATATGTTAATTGTACAATATGCATGCATGTTTCTCTTTAGCAGTGCTTTGAAGGGAGTACATGACACTCAAGGAAATAAATCAAAGGCTACTACTAAATGGATTGTGCTTAAAGTAAGTCTTTTAATAAATCATGGTTTATGTATTCAAAATAATTTTTATTACTATTTACACTAATTTCCGTTTAACTTTGACCATGTTATTGAATTTAGTGTAATAAGCAAAAAGAAAGCACTGAGTGTGACTATTCTGTCATGCATTGGATGTCGACGATAGTCCAAGGAGGCTTCAGGGATAACTAGGACATAGTAAGTGTTTAATTCAAAACTAATTTTATTTTTTTTACTTATTTTTGTTTTACACTTATTAAATTATGTTTTATTATGTCATGCAGTATTTCATCGATGAAAGACCAATGGAAGTCGAGAGATTGAAGGCTATTAGGGTTTAATGAGCTACATTTTATCTAAAAGTTGGAGGTGAAATATTAGGTTAGGTGGTTAAGGGATTTTAAAACAATTGTATAAACATTAGGTTAGGAAATCATTTTTATGTACATTGACACTATTGAATTTTATTTGTTATTGAGATATTATTTTATTGTATTGTATTCTAAAATTGGCTGGATGTCTGGTATTTCATTTATAGGTTGAAGAACTGGTAAAATAAAAAATCAGAAAAAATATTAAAAAATTAAAAAATAACATCGGTTTTCATCATAAAATTGATGTTAAATTACACTACAATATCGATTTTTAGGCAAAATTGATGTTAACTTACACTACAAGATCGGTTTTCAATGAAAACTAATGTTGTTGTCATGTAACAACATCGGTTAACTTTAGAAAATCGATGTCCCTATGTATGTAACAACATCAATTTTCATTAGAAAACCGATGTTGTTACATACATAGGGACATCGGTTTTCTAAATAAAACCGATGTTGTTACATGACAACAACATCGGTTTTCATTGAAAACCGATGTTATATTGTAAGTTCACATCGATTTTCTTATGAAAATCGATGTTGCAGTGTAAGCTTTTACATTTTTTACGTTTTATTTGTTACATTGCGACATTGGTTTTTACTAAAAATCGATGTTGTATACTTTTTGTTAACATCGGTTTTGAAAACCGATGTTAACTTCCACACTCATCATCGCCTGATTCAACATCGGTTCAAAACCGATGTGGAATGTCAAAAATAACCGATGTTGAATGTTGTTTTTTTAGTAGTGATTGTTTTGTCGTGTTTCACTTTTTGGTGACCTTTTTCCTTCTTTTCTCTTATTTGCTGTTATTGTTGGTTTTTCGAATGCTAGCATACACGTAGGGGGAGAATTAGAATGATGATCCAAATCCTACTTAAATTTTAATGTTGATGTTTATAATATTGTTCTCTTCATATTGACAATCCTACTTGGACTCTTCCCTATAATGATCATTCTGATGGTGACTTGTGTTAGTTGTGAGTCTGTGACTCACACTAGCCTCGTATTCAATTTCAAAGTTTTTATTGAATCTCATTATACTCTTGTCATTTAAAACTTTCTAATGTTGAAACTTAGTAAAGTTTAAGTTCTTGTTATCATTGGTAGCTGGAATTTATGTTGTTCTAGAATGTCTTATCATATATCTAGAATAAATTTGTAAAACTTTATAGTATCTTCAGTTTTAGAATATATTATGAAATCAATTAATCATCTTATACGAAATAATAGGAGCTATTTCTTGTTCATTATGTTTCCTACTATCTTCTTCAATTAAGGGTTGGTAATCTTATTATCATATTAGTGAGCTTTGGCTTGTTGTACTAGCAATATTAAACTAGTACTGGACCTAATCATCACTAATAATAAGAACATTTGGTTAGTGTTTTGGATTACATTATTAGGCTCCATATTAATCTCAGAATATTATTCATAATTTTTATTTATTTGTTTTTCCTTCTCGTCAAAAACACTATAATTCTAATACGTTTTAGTTTTTATTATTTGTATATTTTTTATTCTTATGTCCAATATGGCTATATGGTGATTTTGCAACTCCATTGAGGTCCTCCACTTGATGAAATGTCAATTGCTGACATTCTACATGATTTGCTTCATGCAATTTATTACCTACATAATTAAGGAAAAATTCATAGATACATTAAAGGTATCAACAATGACATTCTCTCCATTTTTTTCCTATGCTTAGAATTTTATAATCATGGATTTTAATTTTTTATTAGCTCTAATAGTCATAGAGTTTCCATATGAATTTTGCAATTGCAAGCATTTTATTGACTGATAATGGTGATGTAAAGGTATGTGTCTTATTCTGTGAGAAGCTATAATTTCCAATTTTTTTAAGACCAGGCGACTTCAAAAAATGATACATAAAATACTTTGAGATGTGAACTAACTTGCATTTGCATATGAATGTGTGATTTTGTGACTTTCTTATAGATTGCAGATTTTGGTGTTTCTACATAGTTAACAAGAACTATATCAAGGAGAAAGATAAACATATTTAATTAATGGTAATATTAATTAGTGCACTTCATTTTGATTTGATATGCTAATTCTATGATAACTACAGACCCTTGTAGGAACAGTGTTTGGTGGGGTAGTTCTTAATATGCATCTTCACTAGAAAAATCATGAAACATTGAAGGTTATCTACAAGCCTTGCAAACAAGGGCAAGTTCATGAATATGCTAAAGAGCTTGCTCGACTGAGCAAAGGCATTGTGACTGACATCAAGCCCAATAATACTATCATTTTTTTTACCGTGGAAAGAACTATCTACAACCAGAAGTAATGTCACCTCCAAATACATTATCAAAAGCGAAGGTAATTTCCTTCGCATTTGTTATTCATTGACCAAATGTCTTTAGTGATAAATATATTATGGTATTTTTGTTGAAATTATAGGGGAGTCTGGGAGACACTTAGAATACTATGATATTTGTATTATGATTTGATACAAGACACTAATCCAATTATCCTATTTATACTAATACCACAATCCTAATACTAATTATATGAGAACAATTTTTTTACTTTCTTTTAGCATAAAGCTTACAGACTTATAATTTCTATCTTATTGTGAAAATTTTCCAGGCCTTGGAGAAATATAGGTATGAGCAATCCCTTGAACCTACTAGCTAGTTCATTGAAAGGTTGGAGAAAAGCTTGAAGAGTATATTAATATCAAAAAGGGGAAAGAGGATACTGCTAAAGATGTTAGTTTTGTTGGTATATTAATAAAAAAAATTATGTATCCAATTGCCCAAAGGCTCATCGCTATACGAAGGTAAGGGGGATGGATACTATACACAGCTTTATCCTTGCATATGCAAAGAGTTTGTTTCCGGATTCGAATCCATGATCAACAAGTCACCAAGGCACAACTTTACCGTTGTGCCATGTTGGTATATTAATATTAAAAAAAATGTCTATTCGATGCTTATACCAATAATTAAATATTCTATTATATATATATATATATATTTGTTTTTTGGGTACAATTTTTATGTCAAGCTCGATACTTTTCTTTACCTATGCTGGAAAGAGATCGATTGCACTTGCACTCTTTAACAAGTATTAATTTTTAAGAAATGCTACTTTCTAAGTCGATTCTATGAAAAATCGTCATAGAAAATGATTTTCTAAAACGGTTTTTCTAAGAAATGTCTTTAAATCCTGTTTTTTTTTTTTTTACATTTTTTTTTTTAAAAAAAGACATTATAAGATAGTTTCAAAGAGAATCGACGTAGAAACTAAGGTTCAAAGACAATTTTTGAACTATCGTGGAATATGCTACACAACCGAAGTGGAAAATGTTTTTTTTAGTAGTGATACTTTAATTTATGTAAAGAAAAACAAGTAAACTTTTATTCAAAATAAGTCCTTATATGCTAAATGTCAACATTAGTTTTGTCATGTGTCGATATGTGAGGAATTTTTGATCCTTTCACCGTTTTCTCTTGTAACACCCCGTAGGCCTCCGATGCGTTATCATTAATCATATCATATTAGCGCTTAAAAACATAATATAAAAGTTAGCGGAAGCAAAGAATCGCTTTTCTTGATTCATTATGTATGGAATAAAACACATCACATAAAACAAATAGACACACCCCTGCTGATCCAGTTTCTCATAATTAAACATAGGCAGATAACCATATACATCAGGAATATACTCAGGAGGAATCTCATAACATATCATAAATAGTTCTGTACATAGCCATATACATCAGTATCTTCACCACATTGTGGTGATACAAAATCATATTAGCCCTCACCGAGGGTTTACAGAACTATATAACCCTTATCAAGGGTACAAAACATAAACAAGATCAAAACTGAGCCTTCAAGCTCCATCTGCTGCTCTCAGCCAAGCAGAAATGTCTCTACTCGGGCCTCCTGCTCTGAGACTGCTCTCTTCTGCCTAAAGAGTCACCTGAAATCATAAATCCCCACACGGGGTGAGATACATATCTCAGTAAGCTCAGGGTCCTTGGGAAATCATTCCCCACCCTGGCCCACAATTCACAAAACAAACATCAGACAAGCACACACATCAAATCTGGCCTAATGGCCTGGCCCTTTGACCCTTATACACATGAGCAGTTATCTGCTCCACACCTATGGCAGAGAACCCTCAATGCCCTCAATACATGGCAGAGAACCCTCAATGCCTTTCACAGTTCATAGCACAACCAGACACAAACGCACAGATTGTAACACCCCGTGTATACCCGGCGTATTATCATTATAATAATATCAGATCAGCGCTTAAACAAGTTAATTAAAACCTTTTTAAAATATAGCGGAAGCATAGAACCAAACCGTATTTCTTGATAACATTATGTATGAAATCACAACCCACATTAAGCATCAACAAGCCCCTGCTTAACCAGATCATACAAACCAACCATAGGCAGATAACATAAATATCTCACAAATATAAACATAGGAGGAACATCATCATTACATAACAAACAGGTTATGTACATCAAGAACTGGCACCCGAGGTGCATATACAAAAGAATAAGGGTCCGAGCGCTTTCTGATCCCACGGATCCTTCCTCACACGAGGGCATACATATAAACATCAGGTATACAAAATAAACTACATGTACATCACATGTCTTCCCTCTACAGGGGTACAAAACATAAACAAATGCTGAGCCGAGCTCCAAGCATACAAAACAACATAACCGCTGAGCCGAGCTCCAAGCGTACAAAACACAAA
>PYAF01002440.1:44386-59066 GCA_007407185.1 Glycine tomentella | reverse complement strand
GCCAGCACTCATCCTTAAGGCAAATTTACACAATTTTTCCTTTTATAACATGTAACACTTATTCCTATTTTCCTATTAGTCCAATTTGCTTCTAGTTATGAAAATTATTAAACTAAATCCTTTAAAACACTTGTCCCTTTCATAATTAAGAGAAAATTCTCTAGATTAAGTTCATACTTGTCTGATAATTTTCTGATACCTAAGATAGTCTAGATTAAGTTCTTTTTAACCTGATTTCCAAAATTCATAGAAATTTTATCTTGGGATTCTCTGCCTCCAATTAATATTTTACCCCTGTAATTCCTAAATTTTGGGGTGTTACACGGGACACATCCTAGCTCTTGGCCTCAGGGAATCTCCGCATCCCGGGACCGAGTCAACCAGAGCCAGCCAAACTAGGAGGAAACCATCTCCTAGGGAGGTCCATATCTATCTTAACTGGCCAGAAGATCTAACAACAAGCTTAATACATCTATCAAGCACAGATACAAGCATGTATATATATGAGCATGTAACAACCACACAATGCATGAGTCATGAATGTAACCAATACTCCCTCGGAGTATGGTGGAGCACAAGCAAGTGGGAAACATCCCCAAGGGTCCAGAACTTACCTGGCAAAGCCGAGCTCTGCAGTTCTCCCCGTGCTCTGTGGCCCACGCCACTGACACCCTCGGTGTCACGCCCTATCAAGGCACACACACATATATCAACAATCAAGCCACACAAGGCACAAGCACTCACGGTTCACAACCACTAATCAATGAAAGGACTCACAATCCTTTCCACAACATCAAGGTCTTCTAACCTATGGTTCAATAAAGCTTGGCATTCACAAGCCATCATACCAATAGCCTCACAAGGCCATCTAAACCACAACCAAGGCTCTAGCATGTTCACAAGTGGCCAAGCAACTCAGCCCAACAACAATAACATGCATCATAAAGAGCCATGAAATCAACATTCACCAAACTCACAAATGAGAGCTAATCCTACATCCTCACAACATTCTAAGCACATGCTTCAACATGACCCAAAGCTAAAACAAGCTCTATCAAAAGTGGGTCACTATTCACCCTAAACCCCAACTCATGAATCAAGAGGTGTTTCTCGAGTTTCTTACCTCAAAAGACGCAAGGAAGGCCCAAGGATGACTTCCCCTAGCTTGGGTACTCACGAATCGTCGCCGTTCCTCGCCGAGCTCAAGTTCCGCGAACTTCCCTTGAGAAAGGGATTCTCACAATGAGTGGGTTTGAGGGGAAAAAGAGGATGGATTCAAGCTCTAGAGGTGATTTCCATCACAAAACAAGTTTAAGGAAGTGATTTTGGTGAAGTATGGCGAAGAAATGGAGCTTGGGTGCTCATCAATGGAGGTGGGGTGCTGGAGGAAGAAGAAGAGAGTGTTTTGGCCCTCAAAATCGCGACCCCCACTTTATATAGTGGGTCTGCCCGAGCTGCGGCGCTGATTGCGCCACTCTGGCGCTCCACGGCGCCAAGAGCGCCAGCCCTACACCAAGAGCGTCATCTTCCCGAAATCACGGTGCCAAGAGCGCCAACCTCCAGAGATTCCCGCGCCACAGGCGCCAGCCTCCCGCGCCTCAAGCGCCAACATCCAGAACATCTGGCACCAACCGCGCTACACACGGCGCCAAGAGCGCCAACTTGCAGAGGTTCCCGCGCTACCAGCGCCGGATCCCACGCTCAGAGCGCCAACTGGGAAAATCCTTCAGTATCTGGCACCACCAGCGCCATCCCCGGCGCCAAGAGCGCCAGCTTCCAGAGAATGTGGCGCCAGGAGCGCCAACCTGGCGCCATCAGTGCCACACTTTTTTGGCCACGGCGCGATCCGCGCCACACCTGGCGCTGGCCGCGTTTGATTATGCAGAAACACTTCTGCAGAAGATTTTTCTGCATAATCCAGCCCCAATGATCCTATACTCGCGCCATTCGCGCTCAAACTTGCGCCAAACGCGCTGGAACTTAGGGGTATCACACAGATAGTAATATAAGTATGCGACCATCAATGCATGCATTATGAATATGACCACCACTCCCCCGGAGTGTGGTGTGCAACAAAGTGGGAAATCATTTCCCAGAGACTCAGAACTTACCTGGCAAGGTATCACTCTGCAGTTCTTTCCCTGGTCTGTGGCTCCCGCCACCAACAGTCTCAATATCACGCCCTAATCAAGGCATATACTAATATCAAAACCAATCCACAGGCATTCAACACAAAATATATCATATACAGAATTCCCCTATCCTAGGGTTCAACCATTTCAGCCCAGTGCACACCAGGCCATCATAATCCTTTACAAGGTCTCTCAAGGCTGCATACCAAGCATCTGAGTCATCACAGACTCAATGCACAGCCTATACATATAAGCTCTGGCCAACATTAGCCCATAATTCAAATATCATTGGAACGGTCTGAGTCTCACTCAAAGCACCGTTCATCTAGCCTTTCAGGCTCATAACAATCATAATCAAGGCTCTAGCATGTCAGAAAACCAACAACAAGTGACTCTACATCAGTCACACATGCCTACACAGAGCCATGATTCAAAGTTCTCTAAATCAGAAACTGAAAGCTAATCCTTCATCACTACAGCGCTCTGAACAAGTTTCTCTACAGGACCCTGGGCTAATTCCAGCCCCAACTCAAATGGGTCACAGTATCCAGAAAACCCCCAACTCTCAAAACCAATCGAAGAAACTCGAGTTTCTTACCTCAGTGGCGACCAGACAAGTTGCAGGACTGCTTCCTCAAGCTCTGTTGTCCTTATTGAGCTTTAATTCCTCGCCAAACTCAAGTCTAAAAGGGCTCTCTGAGAGAAGGGATTTTGCTCACAAAAGGAATTTCTAAGAAAAAGGACGAAGGATTTTAGCTTTCTAATCGGTTCTTTCAAGTTCCAAGGTCAAAGGAAAGTGTTTAGGCTAGTATATAAGGTTTAAGGAAGCTTGGAACTGCTCTAATGGAGGTCCAGGGCGTTGGGAGGAAGAAAAAGTTTCTTCTTTAGCAAAACGCGATCTACCCTTAAATACTTAGCCTGCCCGAGGTACGGCGCGATCCGTGCCACCTCCGGCACTACCCGCGCCGCAAAGGTGGTGGGTCTGGCGCTCCCAACGGCACTCTCGCGCCAGCTTCCAGAACCTGTGGCGCTATCCACGCCAACCTTGGCGCTAGCCGCGTGGAAAACCAGAGAAAATGAGTTTTTCAGGCCACTTCCTGCGCCAACTGCGCTGCCTCTGGTGCGACTCGCGCTTGCTGGAAAACATCTGGCGCCCCTGGTGCCACATTGATGCCCTAGGCGTCAACTTCTAGAGAACCTGGCGCTCCCAGCGCCATCCTGACACTCCTGGCGCCACATCCAATGGGTCTGGCACCATCAGCGCCAACCCTGGCGTGACTCGCGCCACTCCTGAAACCAAGTTTTCTGCTGAAGAGACCTGGCACCAAAAGTAAAGGTCCTTACATTCACCCCTTCTTTTTAAGAATTTTGTCCGCAAAATTTAGAAACATACCTGTTAGCCAACTCGGGATACAGCTGCAACAGCTCCTGCTCTCGCTCCCAAGTCGCTTCTTCATGTGTGTTGCCTTCCCATTGTACCTTGACTATGGGAATCGTCTTGCTACGGATCTGCTTCTCCATTCTGTCCAGAATCCTCATGGGCCATGTAGGCCTCGTCAGATTCTCTCTGATCTGAATTGTGTCAGGCTCTACCACGTGTGAGGGATCTGCTATATACTTCCTCAACTGGGACACGTGGAACACATCATGCAAACCTGACAACTAGGGAGGCAAAGCCAGCCTATAAGATACTGGTCCAACCTTCTGAAGGATCTGATATGGACCAATGAACCTAGGACTCAGCTTCCTCACACCCAAAGCTCGTCCTACACCCGACACTGGAGATAGCCTCAGAAACACATGATCACCCTCCTCAAACTGCAAGGGTCTGTGTTTCTGATCATAATAACTCCTTTGTCGACTCTGAGCCTTCATCAACTTGTCTCTGATCATCTTGATCTGCTCAGAAGTCTCTTGAACCATCTCAGGTTCAAGGAGCTGCCTTTCTCCTATCTCTGTCCAACATACTGGAGTTCTGCACCGTCGGCCATACAGAGCCTCATATGGTGCCATGCCCAAACTAGCATGAAAACTGTTGTTGTAAGAGAACTCCACAAGAGGTAGATATCTGTCCCAGCTAGTACCTTGCTCCAAGGCACAAGCTCTCAGCATATCCTCCAGAGTCTGGATGGTTCTCTCTGTCTGACCATCTGTCTGAGGATGGTAAGCTGTGCTGAGTCTTAGCTGGGTCCCAAAAGCATCCTGAAGAGCACCCCAAAACCTGGAGGTGAACTTCGGGTCTCTGTCACTGATAATGCTCTCAGGAACACCATGCAATCTCACAATCTCTTTCACATAAAGCTGGGCCAATTTCTCTGTAGTGTAGTCAGACCTCACAGGTAAGAAATGAGCAGACTTGGTCAGCCTGTCCACAATCACCCAAATGGAATCACACCCACTCTGAGTCCTCGACAACCCTATCACGAAATCCATGGAAATGCTGTCCCATTTCCACTCAGGGATCTCTAAAGGCTAAAGCAGACCAGATGGTCTCTGATGCTCAATTTTCACCTTCTAACACACTAGACACTTAGCCACATACTCTGCTATGTCTTTCTTCATCCCTGGCCACCAAAAACTCCTCTTCAGATCATGATACATCTTGGTGGCTCCCGGATGAATGCTGAACTGGCCCTTATGTGCCTCAAACAGGATGACATCTCTCAATTCGCCTTTTGGCACCACAATCCGATCTTGGTACATCACCAAGTCGTTATCCTCCCAAGAAACATCCTGTTGGCCAATCATGGCTCTCACTGCCTCGTCCTGCTGCTGAGCTTCTCGGATCCTCCTGATCAGCTCATTATCCACTTTGGTCTTGCTCAACTCAAGCCCATGTGCACCTTCTGTCATCGTCAGGTGCATATCTCTGAATTGCTCAATCAATCTGCAATCAGAGATCATCAAACATGCCGCAGTCACATTCTTCCTGCTCAAAGCATCAACAACCACATTGGCCTTGCCCGGATGGTATCGCAGCTCAAAATCATAGTCCTTTAGGAACTCCATCCAACGCCTCTGTCTCATATTCAACTCTTTCTGATCAAAGAGGTACCTGAGACTCTTGTGGTCACTGAACACTATCAGCTTGGCACCATACAAATAGTGCCTCCATATCTTCAGAGCAAACACCACAGCTGCTAACTCTAAATCATGAGTAGGATAAGACTCTTCATGAGGTTTCAGTTGCCTAGAAGCATAGGCAACAACCTTCTTATCCTGCATCAACACACACCCAAGTCCCCGCTTAGATGCATCACAAAACACCTCAAAGACTCCCTTAGGGTCAGAAAGAGTCAGCACTGGAGCTGTGGTCAACCGCTTCTTCAACTCTTGGAAGCACTGCTCGCACTCATGGGTCCACACAAATGGAACCCCCTTCCGTGTGAGTCGAGTCAGAGGTACCACCAACTGGGAAAACCCCTGAATAAATCTCCTGTAGTAGCCAGCTAATCCCAGGAAACTCCTGATCTCAGACACGTCCTTGGGCCTCTCCCAGGACATCACTGCCTCTATCTTGCTGGGATCCACTGATACACCAGCTGCTGAGATCACATGGCCAAGAAACTTCACCTCTGTCAGCCAAAACTCACACTTATCCAGCTTAGCATACAACTGCTTATCCCTCAAAATCTGAAGGACTATCCTGAGATGCTCGACATGCTCAGTCTCCGTCTTGGAGTAAATCAGAATGTCATCGATGAATACCACCACAAACTGATCCAAAAAAGGTCTGAATACCCTGTTCATATAATCCATGAACACCGTTGGGACATTTGTCAGACCAAAAGGAATGACCTGATACTCGAAGTGACCATACCTAGACTGGAAGGCTGTCTTAGGTATGTCTGCAGGCTTGATCCGAATCTGATGATACCCGGATCTCAGGTCTATCTTGGAGAACACTCTGGCTCCCCTCAGCTAATCCAACAGATCATCAATACGAGGCAGAGGATACTTGTTCTTCACAGTAACCTTATTCAACTGCCTGTAGTCCACACAAAGTCTCATACTGCCGTCTTTCTTCTTCACAAAGATCACCGGTGCTCCCCAAGGCGAAACACTCGGTCTGATGAACTTCTTGGACAGTAGGTCCTCCAACTACACCTTCAGCTCCCTCAACTCCAGAGGAGCCATACGATAAGGTGCCACAGAAATCGATCCCACACCAGGAACCAGATCTATGGAGAACTCTATTTCCCTTTCTGGTGGTAGCTGAGTTATCTCCTCAGGAAACAAATCCGTGAACTCGCTCACCACAGGGATCTGAGACAACTCAACACTTGGCTTATCTTCTGTCACACCCAAGAAGATGTAGCCCTGAGCTCCCTCCATGATCGCCTTGCAAGCTTGCAAGACTGATAAAAATAAGGTGGATCTCGAACCTGTCTCGTCAGAAGGAACAACAACCCTTTTCTGACAACAGTCTAGCATCACGCCATACTTGGCCATCCAGTCCATACCCAAAATCATCAAGGGTAGGCATCGCTAGACAGAACAGATCAATCACATAGGCTCTGCCCTCATATACAAACTGCACGTCCTTGCAGCACGTGCTCACCTGGCATCTTTCTCTAGATGCAGTAATAACCTCCATTGGAGGGACAAAATTGAGCTTAGGCAATCTGAGCCTATCAACAACCACATCCTGTATGAAGGAATGTGTAGCTCCAGAATCATCAATCAGAACTGTACCTCTGATTAGGTCTAGAGCTCTGGCGTCTACAGTATACACCCGTCCTGCTGTGGGTGCCGTCATCTCCACTAGAGCAGCCTGTGCCCGTCTCTCTGTCTGAGGGCACTCTCTGGATATGTGGCCTGGCTTGCCACATCTGAAATAGATGATCTGGCCTGTAGAACATGCTCCCAAATGCTCCTTTCCACAGGCTGGACACTTCGGGATAAGTCTTCCCCGAGCTGAACCCCTCTTGAATCTGTCAGAGGGTGCAGAGACTCTCAACATCTTGCCCTTACCCTTCCCGGGTGGGCCAGAACCGCTGGGCCTTCTCCCCTTCTGTCTATCTGAGGGAGCAGACTGTCTGCCTCTTTGTCTCTGTAGGATACCCTCCACCTGGCGACTCTGTCTCACCAGGGTATCCATATCTCGTGACCCAAGACCAGCCACTAGCACCTGAATGTCATCCCTAAGTCCCCTCGGGAACTTAGCTGCTAGAATCTCAGCTTCAGGCAAAGGTCTCCTGAAGTGTGCATACTGGGCCAGCTCATTAAACTGGGCCAGGTACTCATCCACCATCATAGTCCCCTGGACGAGACTATCGAACTCCGCCTGCTTCTGCTCCCGGGCGTCTCTAGTAAAATATCTGTCCAGGAAGCAGGCCTCGAACAACTGCCAGGTAATCATCTCTCCCCGGCCTCTCAGAAGCTGAACTGTGGTCTTCCACCACTCGTGGGCGTCACCCTGGAGCATATAGGTTGCATACAGCAACCTCTGGTGATCAGGGCACTCCATCACCTCATAGATCTTCTCCAAGGCTTGCAGCCATCTTGCTGCAGCCACTGGATCATAGCCCCCTGAAAACACTGGAGGGTCATGCTTCCGGAAGGTAATCAGCATTTTCCTTCTGGCTGCTGCGTCACTCTCAGCCTCTATCTGAGACATCAGGTCCCCTCGCTGGTGGCTCCCACCAGCCTGCTGGCGACTAGCCTCGCCCTCATGCGCAGGAGGTGTGGAGGATACTCTATCATCCCTCCTAAGGTTCTTCACCTCCTCTAGCAGGTCTTGATTAGCCTTCATTAAGGCCTCATTCACCTCTTGGGTGGCAGCCATCTCTCGTTGCATCTCCCCTTGAGTCTGTCTATTAGCAGCCATCTCTTGCTGCATATCCATTTGGATCTGCCTATTAGTAGCTAACTCTTACTGCATGGCGGCTAGGGCAGCCGCTACTGGATCAGGCTGGGCATTGGTAGCTTCACTGGTGCTTCTAGGTCTCACCATGGCACTACACATATACATCACACAGTGAGTTGATCAGGCCCACAGTTAATGTACCCCCATGCAATGCTCATGCCAAACAACCACAGTCAAGCACTAAAACAAGTTCCATACATAATGTTCTTATGAAGAAACAACTCTGATACCATAAAATGTAACACCCCGTAGGCCTCCGGTGCGTTTTCATTAATCATATCAGATTAGCGCTTAAAAACATAATATAAAACTCAGCGGAAGCAAAGAATCGCTTTTCTTGATTCATTATGTATGGAATAAAACACATCACATAAAACAAATAGACACACCCCTGCTGATCCAGTTTCTCATACTTAAACATAGGCAGATAAACATATACATCAGGAATATACTCAGGAGGAATCTCATAACATATCATAAATATTTCTGTACATAGCCATATACATCAGTATCTTCACCACCCTGTGGTGATACAAAATCATATCAGCCCTCACCGAGGGTTTACAGAACTATATAACCCTTATCAAGGGTACAAAACATAAACAAGATCAAAACTGAGCCTTCAAGCTCCATCTGCTACTCTCAACCAAGCAGAAATGTCTCTACTCGGGCCTTCTGCCCTAAGACTGCTCTCTTCTGCTTAAAGAGTCACCTGAAATCATAAATCCCACACGGGGTGAGATACATATCTCAGTAAGCTCAGGGTCCTTGGGAAATCATTCCCCACCCTGGCCCACAATTCACAATACAAACATCAGACAAGCACACACATCAAATTTGGCCCAATGGCCTGGCCCTCTGACCCTTATACACATGAGCAGTTATCTGCTCCACACCCATGGCAGAGAACCCTCAATGCCTTGGCAGAGAACCCTCAATGCCCTGGCAGAGAACCCTCAATGCCGTTCCACATGGCAGAGAACCCTCAATGCCTTTCACATTTCATAGCACAACCAGGCACAAACGCACACATAGTAATATAAGTATGCGACCATCAATGCATGCATTATGAATATGACCACCACTCCCCCGGAGTGTGGTGTGCAACAAAGTGGGAAATCATTTCCCAGGGACTCAGAACTTACCTGGCAAGGTATCACTCTGCAGTTCTTTCCCTGGTCTGTGGCTCCCGCCACCAACAGTCTCAATATCACGCCCTAATCAAGGCATATACTAATATCAAAACCAATCCACAGGCATTCAACACAAAACATATCATATACAGAATTCCCCTATCCTAGGGTTCAACCATTTCAGCCCAGTACACACCAGGCCATCATAATCCTTTACAAGGTCTCTCAAGGCTGCATACCAAGCATCTGAGTCATCACAGACTCAATGCACAGCCTATACATATAAGCTCTGGCCAACATTAGCCCATAATTCAAATATCACTGGAACGGTCTGAGTCTCACTCAAAGCACCATTCATCTAGCCTTTCAGGCTCATAACAATCATAATCAAGGCTCTAGCATGTCAGAAAACCAACAACAAGTGACTCTACATCAGTCACACATGCCTACACAGAGCCATGATTCAAAGTTCTCTAAATCAGAAATTGAAAGCTAATCCTTCATCACTACAGCGCTCTGAACAAGTTTCTCTACAGGACCCTGGGCTAATTCCAGCCCCAACTCAAATGGGTCACAGTATCCAGAAAACCCCCAACTCTCAAAACCAACCGAAGAAACTCGAGTTTCTTACCTCAGTGGCGACCAGACAAGTTGCAGGACTGCTTCCTCAAGCTCTGTTGTCCTTACTAAGCTTTAATTCCTCGCCAAACTCAAGTCTAAAAGGGTTCTCTGAGAGAAGGGATTTTGCTCACAAAAGGAATTTCTAAGAAAAAGGACGAAGGATTTTAGCTTTCTAATCGGTTCTTTCAAGTTCCAAGGTCAAAGGAAAGTGTTTAGGCTAGTATATAAGGTTTAAGGAAGCTTGGAACTGCTCTAATGGAGGTCCAGGGCGTTGGGAGGAAGAAGAAGTTTCTTCTTTAGCAAAACGCGATCTACCCTTAAATACTTAGCCTGCCCGAGGTCCGGCGCGATCCGTGCCACCTCCGGCGCTACCCGCGCCGCAAAGGCGGTGGGTCTGGCGCTCCCAGCGGCACTCCCGCGCCAGCTTCCAGAACCTGTGGCGCTATCCACGCCAACCTTGGCGCTGGCCGCGTGGAAAATCAGAGAAAATGAGTTTTCCAGGCCACTTCCTGCGCCAACCGCGCTGCCTCTGGTGCGACTCGCGCTGGCTGGAAAACATCTGGTGCCCCTGGCGCCACATTGACGCCCCAGGCATCAACTTCTAGAGAACCTGGCACTCCCAGCACCATCCTGACGCTCCTGGCGCCACATCCAATGGGTCTGGCGCCATCAGCGCCAACCCTGGAGTGACTTGCGCCACGCCTGAAACCAAGTTTTCTGCTGAAGAAACCTGGTGCCAAAAGTGAAGGTCCTTACATCTCTCTTTTTATTTATTTTTCTTCTTCTACTTTTTCCCTTCTTTCTTCTTAAAATTATGAAATTCAATTGTATTACTCAAAATTTATTTTAGCTATTATAATGGCAAATATCACAAGGAGAGAATAAATTGTGATTTTCATAAATTTTTAAATCTTTTTTTATTGTAAAACTATTATTTGAAAGACTTTGAAAGAACAAATAAAAGATTTAAACATCTTGTATACAATCAGACGATGATAATTTTTTTTGTGAAAACGTATATTTCAAAACAAAGTCAAATTCAAATCCTAGATCAATTAAACATAGAAAGAGATAAATACCAAACAAAGATAGAGTTTTATGCTAGTTTGTCTCTTCCAGTAAGACTACTTCCATTATTGGCAAACTATCAAGTTCCAATAACTCGTCAAAGTTACCAGTATTTGTCACTATCACTTCTAGCTCAAACAAACTAAGCTTGAACAACAAACAATTATTTATCCTACTAGGCCACTGCTGGCTTTAAAACAAATCTTCATATTTGTTGTTTGATTGACTCATTGACTAGTTCTTAATCGTCTCATAGACAGATTTACAATTTAAGCACTTAGTCTTTTCTCTGAAGATGTTTAAAGTGTTTTCAGAGCTTTTGAACTTTACAAGAATATACCAAAAAAAAATATAGAAAGAATTAGAATGATAATGTCTAGGATCGTAACTCATTTCTTCAACAATTGCCTGTTGTCTCTAAACAGATAGAAATCTTCATTTGAGCTTGTGTCTGAAGATCGTGGTCGTTGGAGCATTTAGTTTTTGCATTAAATGCATGCTCTTCTTCATGTTGGAAACCCAGTCTCTTTAGTTTCCTTGAAGAACACTTCAATAGAAAATCACTTGTTTTTTTGTTAGAGCAAGTATGTCATAGCAGGGCATATCTTTTGATACTATTCGAACTTTAAGGAGTTGAACGTTATTTTATGCTTCTTAGGATTCGACAGTTCCGTCATTTGATACTATTTGAACCTTAAAGAGCTTAATGTTCCTTTATGCTTCTTAGGATTCAACAGATCCTAGGAGAATGTTGTGTAAGACAATGCATGCAAAATGGATCTCATACACAAAGTATTATATGAAAGTTCTTAAATGCTTCCTTAAATTAATGTTTTATTATATCATAGAGAGTGTCTGCTTTCGTATGGAACCGTAGAAGCATATTCAATATATATGGCCTGATATTGCATAAGATGCATCTTTTTACCTTTTTATTTATTTGTATCTAATAAAAATAATTAAGAGTCCTGATTCGTTGTAAGACACTAATGTCTTTTGACTTAACAACTATTATATAGTCATATTTTTTTTTGGTAACCATATTAAAGGTACGAAGTATCCACCGGGAATCTGACTGGCCACCTTTAGTGGGGTTCTCCCCTTTCAACCATGTTTATTTCATCCACAAGGCTTAAAATCAATATCTTGTTTAAGACCATGTTATTGAACACATGACTCCTAGAGTGTGAAACAATTAAGACTTAGCCTGCCATAGCAAACCCCTTAAGGATGTATAGATTTCCTTGCTTGGTCTCCTACATTACCCTAACTTCCCTTTTCCTTTGATTCGCATAACTCCACCTTTAACCCAATAAGAAAAACCTTTTGAATCCATGGCACCCACAAATACAAGATATTTTTTAAGCTATGGAATGTGACGAACTTTGGTTGGTGTTAACAACACCATCATGCATCATGATTTGTACAGAACCTATACCAATAGACTTATAAGGAGCATTGTTACTATTCTTACCAAAATCTAGAAATTCCATGTAGGATGACGAGTGGGTTCCAAACTTTGCACGTCGGATGGTGAATCGTCTTTGTTAAGGAAAGGACCTGCAAAACAAAGTAAAGGTACTCCGACGCTCAAGTAAGTACATCAATTATTGGAGAATAACTGAATGTGTGAGAGTGAGTAAAAGGCTTCCGAGGATGTCTCGGAGGGGTGTCCACCGTGGGTGGACAGTGATGTCTGTGGAGTGAATAATGAATAGATTTCAACCTGAGTAAAGGTTTATAGCAACCTGTATTTATAGCATGGAGTATGGACTTTGGGCCTTTGTTTGTTAGTAATATGTTGATAAGATAACAGATAATAGCTGGCAGTTATTTAATTTGAATTAAAGATAATATGCACCTTATGAAAACAATAGGAATACCCACAATAACCAAGAGGGGGGTCAATTGGTTGAAACTTGGTCTTTTAAAATTTATTTATCAAATCAGAGTTAAGATCTTAATCACTTTTAAAACCAAGAATGCTTTTACTCAATCAAATTACTCAGTTCAAGAAACCAATAGCTCAAAACAGAACTTGTTGGGTAATGATAATGAAACCAAGAACAAATGAACAAGATGACTTGTAGAGATAGAGATAAAGAAAATCAACACAAGCAATTTATATTAGTTCACTTCACAACAGAAGCTACATCCAGTTTCTTCTAATCAACACTAGATTAGAGTTCCACTATTATAAATTTATGCTCTTACAAGCTTTACAACAACCTCTGTTTATCAACACTAGATAAAGAATAGAAATCTAAAACCTTATTAGACTTCTATGGAACATTTACCAGAGAACACTACTCTGCTCTTTCTTAGAGAACACTACTCTAGCCAAAGCTTCAAGAACCCACTTATAATAGCATCAAATAACAGAAATTCCAAAACAAAAATTACAATCAAAGATTATGGAGAGAAACAACCTGATAATCCTATGAATGTGATAATAGACTTTCCATCAGTCTATAGACAAGGTTTTCCTTCCGCCCGTTCTCTAACGAAAAATGGAATTCCCTATCCAACTTATCCTTATCCAATCTAATTCGAGATCCAGTCAGTAGACGGACACTACAATAGTTGTGTAGTGAAAGAACAAGGTTGAACAGTAGAAAACAGAATTTCAGAACATGTTCTCCATTAAACTCTTGAAGTTTCTTGCCCAAAAATCATTCAATAGCTCATGATGATTAAAGAGTGGTGCAAGAAGTTAGAGAACCAAGAAAACCACTTTCAAACTCTTAGAAGGCTTGTGTATGCTCAGAAAATACAAAGTGTTCAAGTTAGAAAACAAGCCAAGCCTTCCTTCTATTTATAACAGAATTTTGTAACAACCTGTAATCGATTACACGCGCCAAATAATCGATTAAAACGCATATGTAATCGATTAAATTGTCACTTAATCAATTAAAGTGTTCAAGGCAAATTCTGGGTTTCAACAACGAACAAAATAATCGATTAAACCGAGCTGTAATCGATCAAATCAGAAAAGTTTAGTTTCAGAAAATAGCTTGTGTAATCGATTAGAAATAATGGTAATCGATTAAAGCAGCAAAGCAGGCTTTTTCCAATGGCCTATGTAATCGATTACGAATGATGGTAATCGATTATCAAAACAAGGCACAAAATAAATTTTACACTATGTAATCGATTACAATAAGTGTGTAATCGATTAAAACATTCACCAAAGCTTGCTAGTTTCAAACACGAGCCAAATAATTGATTAATCCGATAGGTAATCGATTAAAATGTTCATAGAAGTTTTTCTAGTTTGAAACATGAACTGAATAATCGATTAAAATGCTATGTAATCAATTAAAACAGTAAAATTATATTTTTCCAAAAACATTACTTAATTAAGAAGATTACCAATGGAAGATTAATTGTGGTCAGGTGCTATCCCCTCAGATTCCTACTTTTTCACTTGACTGGTTATTTAACTTTAATGTACACAAATGATAAATCTCTCCTAGATTCGTAAATGATAACTAGCGATTTCACTCTTTAATTCGATCGAGAACCCTAAGCCTTTAGCGATTCTATCAAACTAAGCATTTAGAGAATATATCATAAGAGGTTCCTGTTATTAATTGTTCAGAGAATAAGTCTTTTCTAGATTAGCTAATCCCTAATTCCTTAGTGAATTAACCCTTTAAACTGAATTGAAAACCTAATTCCTTAGTGAAGTCTATCAGTTTAAGCATTCAAAAGATCATATTATAAGCTCTGCAGCCACGCATCCCTATTCCTAGGTAATGAACAACTGTTATTCTAAACGGTTCAGAAATTAGAATCCCAACGTTCCCATTGCGAATCCTAACCCTATGTACTTAATTGAAGTGATCAAATTCAAA
>PYAF01002438.1:136233-147731 GCA_007407185.1 Glycine tomentella | reverse complement strand
CAAGAAGAGCCTACATTGCTTGGGAGGACAATGAATCCTCAACTTCTGAATCCTCCACTGAATTAGAAGAAGCCAACATGTGCCTCACCTCAATTGTTAATGAAGAAAATGATGATCTTTTGGATGAAGATGATGAGGTAACTTCTGAACTTGATCAAGCTATTTTTGCTTTTCAAGAAATGCACAAAGAGGCCAAAAAGCTTGCTAAATCCAACAACAAGCTTAAGAAAAGTATTGAGGATCATCTTGCAAAAATAATAGAGTTACAATTTGAAATTTGTAACTTGAAGAAAGAAAATGAGAAACTTACTTCAAGCTACAAATCAAGTGGTGGTATGTGTACCTCTTCCTCTACATCAAGTGATAAATATGAAATGCTGCAAAAGGTTTTGATGAACATAGATTGAACCAAGAAGAAAAATACTTGCAGGTTGTTTCAAAGAACAAAGAGTTGATTGATATCTTGGAAAAACTCAACAAAGGAAAATGTGATTTAAATGAAATGTTGAGTGCTCAAAAACAGTTTGGTGACACTTCTGGTTTGGGGTATAAAAAGAGTTTTAAAAATGTTCAAAAGACAACATTTATACCTCCAAAAGAGAAGAAAAAGAAGAAACCAAGATTCAATCAAAATAGGTTCTTTGGAAACTCATATAAGGCTGTGATTTGTCACTATTGTATGGAAAAAGGTCATACATCTTACAAATGTTTTGCAAGAAGATTTTATGTCCCAAATGGTGAGTGCATTTGGGTAGAAAAGAAAAAGCAAACAGCTAACCCACTTGGACCCAAAATCAAATGGGTACCTTCTCCTTAGAAGTAATTTGTTCCTTTTGTAGGTGTGTCTTAGAGTAAGCTCTTCTTTATGGTATCTTGATAGTGGATGCTCAAGACATATGACCGGTGACAAGTCCTTGCTCAAAAATCTTACTCTTAAAGATGGGGGCTATGTTACTTATGGAGACAACAACAAAGGAAAGATCATAGGTGAAGGAAGCATTGGTGATAGCTTGAATACAAAAATCAGCAATGTACTCTATGTTGAAGGCTTGAAGCACAATCTACTTAGTATAAGTCAATTATGTGACAAAGGCTATAAAATTTCCTTCAATCAAGATTGCTGCTTAATTTGTGATGGCAAAAGTGGAGAGGTAATTCATATTGGCAAAAGGAAAGGTAACATTTACTTGCTTTCTATAGACCATGCATTTTTTCACAAGACCACATGCTTAATGAGTAAGTTAGATGAAACATGGTTGTGGCATAGGAGAGCTATCCATATTAATATGCATCATATAAATAAACTCATTAAGAAGGACTTAGTTATTGGTCTACCAAAACTCAAATTTGAGAAGGACAAATTATGTGATGCATGTTGAAAGGGGAAACAAACCAAAATCTCTTTTCAAAGTAAAAACATTGTTTCCACCTCAAGACCACTTGAACTATTGCACATTGATTTGTTTGGTCCTTCAAGAACTATGAGTTTAGGTGGTAATTACTATGGACATGTTATTATAGATGATTACTCTAGATTCACATGGACTTTGTTTTTGAAATCCAAGGGTGATGCTTTCCATTCTTTTAGAAAATTAGCCAAACTAGTTCAAAATGAGAAAGATTGTAAAATTATCTCAATTAGAAGTGATCATGGTGGAGAATCCCAAAATGAACATTTTGAAAAATTCTGTGAGGAAAATGGAATTAACCACAACTTTTCAGCTTCAAGAACACTCCAACAAAATGGTGTTGTGGAGAGGAAAAACAGATCACTTGAAGAAGGTGCTAGAACACTTCTAAATGAGACAAATTTACCAAAATATTTTTGGGCTGATGCAGTAAATACTGTTTGCTACACTTTAAATAGATTACTCATAAGACCTATATTGAAGAAAACACCTTATGAGTTATACAAAGGAAGAAAGCCCAATATTTCTCATTTAAGAATTTTTGGCTGCAAGTGTTTTGTTTTAAACAATGGAAAAGAATCACTAGGAAAGTTTGATGCAAAGGCCGATATTTCTTGGATATTCATTGCAAAGTAAAGCATATAGAGTTTTCAACAAAAGGAACATGTGCATAGAAGAATCTGTCCATGTAATTTGTGATGAATCTAACCCCTCAAAAGAGGAAAAGGATTGTGATGAAGATGCAGGTCAAATAGAGCAAAATATTCAGCTTGAGAAAATGTCTATCAATGAAAAGGATGAACCTAGTGCTGAAGAAGGTCCATCAACACCAAATCAAAGGCCTAAAGAATGGAGAACCACAAGAGACCTTTCACTAGATAATATCATTGGTGAAGTATCAAAGGGAGTCTCTACTAGATCTTCTCTTAGAAATTTATGTTGTGACATGGCCTTTGTATCTCAAATTGAACCAAAAGATATAAATCATGCCTTGCAAGATGAACATTGGATGCATGCCATGCATGATGAACTGAATCAATTTAAAAGAAATGAAGTTTGGGAACTTGTTCCAAGACCTTCATCAGTCAAGCCTATTGGTACAAAGTGGATTTTTAGAAACAAACTTGATGAAAGTGGAATCATAGTTAGAAATAAGGCTAGATTGGTTGCTAAAGGTTACAACCAAGAGGAAGGCATTGACTATGAGGAAACCTTTGCTCTAGTAGCAAGACTGGAAGCTATTAGGCTATTACTTGCATATGCATGCATAATGGGTTTCAAACTTTTTCAAATGGATGTCAAAAGTGCATTTTCGAATGGTTACATAGAGGAGGACATATATGTTGAACAACCTCCAGGTTTTTCTGACTTTAAACATCCTAATTATGTTTTTAAACTTAACCACTATGGTCTGAAACAAGCTCAAAGATCATGGTATGAAAGATTGAGTAAGTTCCTACTTGGTCAATCTTTTGTAAGAGGCAATGTTGATAAAACCTTGTTCATCAAAAGGCACAAGGATGAGATCCTATTGGTTCAAATATATGTTGATGATATTATTTTTGGTTCAACTAATCAAAAGCTTTGTAAAGAATTTTCTGCAGCTATGCAAAGTGAGTTTGAGATGTCTATGATGGGGGAATTAACATTCTTTCTAGGACTTCAAGTCAAACAAATGAAGGATGGAACTTTCCTCAATCAATCAAAGTATTGCCTTGAAGTAATTAAGAAGTTTGAAAGTATTCACTAAGCCTTTGCCAAAAGATAGATTTTATACACTTAGAAACATGCTAGTCATTCTTGATGAAAGTAACATAAACTAGCTTGTTTGATGCATGATTCTTATAACAAATAAAAGCTTCAATGCCACATTTATCATTGAATGATTGAAAATTCGTATCAAGTTGTAAAAATACTCTATTTCTGATACATTGACTGGAATAATCAATCACTCTACGGGTTAATCGATTAAAGTCACTAAAAATCACTTTCAGTGTGCAAATTGTGCTCAAGTAATCAATTACGACAGGTTGGTAATCGATTATGTTTCATATTTTAGAAATCATGCTTGACTGGAATAATCGATTACACAACGGGATAATCGATTACTTTGATAAAAAATCATTTATAACTAAGTTTCTCACAGGAATAATCGATTACTATAAGCTTGTAATCGATTACACTCGAGTTTAGGAATAATGGTTCCTCTGGAATAATCGATTACCACTCGGGATAATCGATTACACAAAGCTCTGATACTTGAAAAATCCCCAAATCTAAGTATATAATCGATTACATTAGGATATAATCGATTACAGATCATCTTCAACCTCTATCTGATAAGTTTGTAATCGATTGCCATACGAAATAATCGATTACTATGTGTAAATTTTGTGTCCTATTTGTACTGGAATAATCGATTACTTAACAAAATAATCGATTATTCATGCTGTTGCAGGTGTTCTGATAGTTTTTTATTCTGAAAAATGTAACTGCCCAATCCCATTTAAAGGCAAACCCAAGGCCATTAACTGTCACAAACAACTAGTTTTTCAAAATTATGGACGTTGGAAGCCTATTTGGTGCCTATAAATAGGTACAATGCCTCACAAAAAATTACCTACAACCTTGCCTTCATATCCTTCTCTGAAACTTTCTCTGTTCTCTGCATTTTTCTGTGTCTCAAAGTTGCTATTCTAAGCCATGTCAAACCCCACTCCTAAGAGAGTACGAACTTCTAAAAGGAAGGCTGGTGAATCCTCTTCCAACCCACCACCACCTCAGCCACCAAACAGACTTAACATGTGGTTTTCCACAGAGTCTGATAAGATGAACTATTTACAGTTCAATGCCACCAAACCAGTAGCCTCCCCCAAATACCTTGAACTGGATTGGTTTATTAGGCAAGGGTTCCAATTTCCTACTTTCTTTGAAGCCCAAGGGCTAAGAAGATTTTTAGAGATGAAGGGTACATTCTACTATGATTTAGGAAGGTGTTTTACACCTGTTTGAAAGGCTCTATGCAAGGGGACATGATGTCCAAGGTCAAGGGAGTGACCATGAAGATAACTCCAGAAATTTGGGAGTATGTGGCTAGAGTAGTATGTGAAGGGGCTAGGAGGTTCGATGAAGAACCAGATGGCTACAGTAAGATGGACACTTATAGGGAGATGCTCCATGACCCCCACATGAGGCTCAGGAGTAGATTGGGTACTGGTCCCATGACTCCTGAAGATCGACTTCTACACTACATAATCACCTATGTAGTCACACCAAGGGCCACTAATCATGCCCAAGCAACAGATGAAGACCTTCAATTGGTCTATGGGCTGAAGAACAACATACCCATGAACTGGGTACTGATCTTTGAGGAGATAATGCTCAAATCAAAGAGATTAGTGAACTACCCCTTTCCCTATCCTGTGCTAGTCTCCAAGTTTATTGACCACTTCAACATAGATGTTGAAAATGAAGTGGTTGATAACACCAACTCCTCCAACAGCCTCATCAAAGAGAAGCACCTTACTAAGATGGGCATGAGGAAAACTCCAGATGGATGGATCATGGCTGCCCAAGTTGCTGCTGCTGCTGTTGCTGTTGAAGATCAAGTGGCTGCTAATTCAGAAGATGAGGGAGTGCAACCTCAACAGCCTGCTTACTCTGAGTTTGAGTCCTTGATGCTGGAAAAGATGAACACCATGCTGAAAATACAAGAGGACTTCAAGGCTGAAACTAAAGAGGCTTTAAAGGACATTAGGGAGAGATTAGATTCAATAGAAGCAAATATGAATGACAATGCTTCTGTAGAATTTTAAATTTATGATGTTTGTTTTAGTTTCTAGTTTTTAAAATTCTGAATACTTTTAATTATCTATTTGTATTGGTCTTTCATGTTTAATATATTATTGATTCATTCACTATCCGCTATGCCTTATCTATTTTTGACTTTTAACAAGCCAAATAGGGGGAGAAATGCTTGATTAACGGGGAGTGTTGCTTGATTAAATTATACTATGTTTGCCCCCATTTTCTGGTTCATTTTGTGTAAAACATTGAATTGAATGAATGCTAGATTTAGGGGGAGTTGTAATGATTAAAGGAAGCTAACTAGTGCATATGATTTGTAAATGAATGATACTTGAATCACAAATGGTTTTAACACTTGTTCTTGGCAAAAGCATTTGGAAAGTTTTTCAGGTTTGCAAAGCTTGAGGTTCTTCAAAATTGATTCAAACAATTAAACTCCAAGCCTTACTGATTAATCAACTGAAGATTTGGCATGTTTAAAGCCAAAAAGGGGGAGATTGTTGATACAAAAAAGGAATCACTTGAAGATTGAATAATGGAACAAGCTTGGTTTTGTGCTTTCAACATGCTTTGAAGCTTTGGAGATCAAGTTATGATTAATGTAAAAGGAAGAAGTATTTTCTAATGATCCATGTGCATAGCATTCATATCATTCATTTAGCTAATAAAAATTAAGTTTTAAGATAACAAGCATTTAGTAAAATAAGCAAGTTTAATCAAAGTTTTTGGAAAAATATGTCCTTGCTGGTTTAATCGATTACTCCATAATAAGAATCGATTATTTTGTTCTTTGTGCCTTTTGGAAAACATTTCAAAAACAATGTAATCAATTACGTATCAGATTAATCGATTATTTTACCTAGAATTTCATATAAACTGATATAATGAATACTTTAATTGATTACTAACAATCAGTAATCAATTACATAGGCTAAATAGGAAATATCATATCTCTGTCTTAATCAATTACCACAGATAGTAATCCATTACATTTTATTCCTATGATTAACATGTTTCACTGAATTAATCAATTACCAAATGTAGTAATCGATTACATAGTACATACTGTTTTATGAAGCTCCCTAACTTAATCGATTACATAGTGTATTTCAAAAATAGGAGCTTGCTATCTTAATCGATTACTAGATGGGATAATCGATTATTCTGTTCATTGCTCAAACCCAGAACATCTATTGAACAGTTTAATCGATTACAGTCTTGAAATAATCGATTACATATGCGAATTAATCGATTACAGGAGCATATGTAATCAATTACTGACGATTAGAAAGCTTATTATAAATAGAACCCATGCTCTACTTTTTCACTAACTTGATCAATTCGTACACTGAGCATTCTAAGGCTTTCAAAACATTCTTGTAGTGATTTTTATGGGTTCATTGAGTTCTTGCTTACACAAAACACTTATGGTTTTTTGAGGGATTAGTGAAGCAAGATTTTCTTTTTCAAAGCTTGAGGAAAGAGATGTTCTAAGGTTGAAATCATTCTTTTACCTGGTGAAATCATTCATATGCATATTGTTCATTGGATCATCAGGTGACTTCTTTCCTTAATCTTTGAAGTTGTAATTATGTTTTGATTTTTGGTTTTGGTTTGTCTATTGTAAATGGGTTTCTTGCTTGTAATCTAGAGATAGGGTTTCTCTAGGGGATTTACTGAGTAGTGTTCTCAGTGGCTTGTCTCTAAGAATCTAATAGTGTTTTAGATTTCTGAACTTTATCTAGGGTTGATAAAGAGAGGCTTTGTAATAACTTGTAAGAACTGAAATTTACAATAGTGGAACTCCATTCTAGTGTTGAGTGGAAGAAAACTGGATGTAGCTTCATAGTGTTTGAAGTGAACCAGTATAATAAATCTTTGTGTGCTGTTCATATTCTTCGTATTTGCTATATTTTATCTTTCTTGTTTGAAAGTTCTTGTCATCAACCAAGTTCTTGAAGTATTACATATCTTGGGTTAAACTTTGGATTGAATAAGGGTTCTTGGTTACAAAAGTGATAAAGATCCAAAAAAGGGAAAAACTCTTATTTTAATTCAAGAAATTTTTTTAAATTACCAAGCCTAACCAATTCACCCTCCCTCTTGGTTAAGTGTGAAGTATTCTCATATTTTACAGGGTGAGCAGATGAACAGCAAAGAGAGACCACTAGCTGTTTACAAGAAGATGATTTTGTTTGAAGATGATATGTTTGAAGATGTATTCTTTTGTTACAAAGTGTTTTGAATTAGTTGTACTATGTAATAGAACCATTGTTAATTTGTAATCTTATTATATATATTACTTCAGATTTATAAATATTACTCAGTAATGAAATTTTCTTAGAGTATTAGTTATTGGTAAAAATTTTGTTATATTCAACTGGATACTCTTAAGTAAGTTGAAAAGAATTTTCATTAAAAATCAATAATAACAAGATGGTAAATTGAGGCGTTACAATTACACAGTGTTTTAGTCGATTAAATGCTTTTGTTCTAAATCTGGAAAAGCCATGAAGAACACTTTAATCAATTACAAGATTGAGTTAATCGATTACATAGTGTATTTTGGAAAACCATACACTTCTGCTTTAATCAATTACCATTTATTGTAATCGATTACATAGGCATTTTAGAAAACTCTTCTTTTCTGCTTTAATCGATTACATCGTGAAATAATCGATTATTCTATTCGTAATCTTTTTCCAGATTGCTGAGGAACAATTTAATCGATTACATATGGCAAATAATCGATTACACTAGCGGATTAATCGATTATTGTCAATTAAATCAGTTTTTTTAAAACCCTTTGTAAGTCAGTTCTTTATAAATAGAACTTGTGCGAATCATTAAAGACACTTGAGTGACTTACCAAAAAGAAACAAAGCTTTCTAAGTGTTCAAGAGACTTATTTCCTTGTGAGTAATACATCTTGTGAAGATCAAGATTTCTGAGTTTTAGAGAAGATGTGCTAAAGAAAAGAAGTTTTCAAGATATTGATTTTGAGCAATAGAATTCATACTACCTGGATTGTTTGGTAATCTCATTTCATTTTCATTCATTCATACATGAAGGATCACAGGTAGTGTTTATCTTGAATCATTCCTTTTAGATTTTCTAAGAGTTTGTTTTGTTGTATTATAATATTTCAAATTGATTCTTTGTAAAGCATTCTAGAGAAGGGTTTTCTGGGTTTGAAAATTTGAGTAGGTTTCTCAAGATCTTTGTGACTTGTATTCTAATAGTGTTTTAGAATTCAGGATCTTTGTCTAGTGCTGATAGAGACTGTCACTTGCTAGCTATGCTTGTACAAGAATAATTTGATATAGTGAAAACTCTAACCTAGTGTTGTTTGAAAGACACTGGATGTAGCCTCCATGTTTGTGAGGTGAACCAGTATAAATTGTTGTGTGATTGGTTCTTTATCTGTATATCTTTCATTACTATTGTTTGGAAATCAATATACAATCAACAAGAAACATTTCAGTCATTACATGCATTTCAAGGTGATATTAGATTGAAAGAAATTTGTTTTTGATCAAGGGTGATTGAGTGATATGATCCAAGTTTTAAATTCCGCATATTGTTTTCAAAATAAGTTTTTAAAGGTAGTCTTAACCAATTCACCCCCTCTTGGTTATTTGAAGTGTGTTCATAGTATTTTCAAAAAGCACTCTTCACATCCATTTGGTATAGTTTAAAGTCCATAATACAAGCAAATGCAAGCAACAATCTAACAGCTTATAATCTAGCTACCGTAGCATAGGTTTCACCAAAGTCTATACCTTCTTGAAGCTTATAACCTTTAGCTACTAGCCTTGTTTTGTTCCTAGTTATTAAGCCATGTTCATCTAGCTTATTTTTTGAAACCCATTTTGTACCTATAATGTTTGTCTTACTAGGCCTAGGCACTAGTTCCCAAACTTCATTTCTTTTAAACTAATTAAGTTCATCATGCATAGCCATAACCCAATGCTCATCAACAAGCGCCTCTTCAATAGTTCAAGGTCAAACTATCATAGACACAAGTGTATAAAATTTACAAAACAAATTGAGTGAGTGTTGAGTAGAAACCCCCTTTGCAATTTCACCTATGATGTTGCCAATAGAAAGATCCTTAGGTTCTTTCCACTCTTTAGGAAGACTGTTATATTGTATTTAGTGTCTTTCAAGAGGGTTATTGTTCACCACCTTTTCGCTTGTAAGAGAGGATACTTTAGGACTTCCTACACGAAGAATCATCCTTTTGTTGTTGTCACCATATGTTACAAATCCTCCTTCCTTAGCTTCTAGAGACATCAAATTTAACTTGTCTCCTGTCATATGCCTTGAGCAGCCATTATCAAGATATCATAGTTGTTTATCCACCGCTAGGCACACCTTTCTTTTAGCTTCATTGTTTTCCACAAGCATAAATTTGCTTCATCCTTTTCACTATTATCACTAGAAGGTTTTGATTCATTATCATCCCAAGCGATATATGCCTTATTCTTCTTTTTGAATGAACTATTCCTTGTTGCTTCTTTTGGTATATGGGGCAGTCTACCTTAATATGACAAATCTTTCCGCACTCAAAGCAAGTGTATCCATTGGAGGAAGATGGTTCTCCTTTCTTGAGATTCTTCTTAGGCTAAAAAGGTTATATTTCCATAATTCTTTTTTTTTTCTTAAGGAATTTGTTGAACCTTCTCACAAGTAACTTCATATTTTCAGTATCTGACCCTTCTACATTGTCATCCTCACTTCTGTCACTTGATAGAATGCTAGTCTTCAATGCTAAATCTTTGTTTTTCTTATCTATAGCTTCTTCTTCATCCATTCTAGTCAAGTCCATTTATTCCCCTAACTTCTCAAACAATTCAGCATGTGTCATAGTGGCAAGGTCTTTTGATTTAGAAATTACTGTGACATTTGGCTGCCATGTTCTATTGACTAATTTCAGCACCTTACCCTTGACATGGTTTACAATATGTGTAAATCTTTTCCCCACATCCCCTATAGGTTCTCCTTGCTTCATCCCAAAGGTTTTCTATTATTGGATAAGTGATTTCTTCCAAGCTCTCTTTACTTCTGGTGTTCCTTCATGTGTATGCGAACACCTTGAAAAACTCATTAGAATTTAATGAGGAATGCATAATGTTCATTGCCTTGGAATCATGTTCACCTTTTTTAATCTCTTCTTGTGACCAATATTCATAAGGTTTCTCTACAATCTTGTTTTCAACAACATTGGTTGGAATGGTATATCCATTAACCATTGTGTAACACCCTGAAATTTCGATAACTTAAAATATATGTGTGATGTATTATTTGTATAATTTGATTACTTTATTAATTAGGACTAGTTTAAATTTTATGTGAATTATCCATGTGCAATTGCTTCGTGATGTGTTGCAAACACATCTTGTTTTTAGTATAAATTTAGGATAGATTTTAATTAAATATGTAGGAAATAGAATAGAAATAGGTTAGTTTAGTACTATAATTGCTTTAAGCTAATTTCAATACCATTTAAGCATTTTGCAGGCAAAAAGGAGGAAACTTAAGCAAAGGAAGAAGAAAACCAAGTCTGCAGTCCCGCGCTATCAGCGCGGGATCTCACGCTATCAACGCCAGATGCAGGGAATGAAGGCATTGCTCTCGAATGATCCACGCGATTAGCGTGGAATCCACGCAATCAGCGTGAAGAAGACGAATCTAAGCCAATTAACTCGACCAGTTCACGCTACTAGCGTGAAATCCGCGCCATCAGCGAGAGAGATTTCTTGAACCAAGCCTAAAGACTCGAAGACCTCACGCTATTAGCGTGAGTAACCGCGCTGGTAGCGCTTCCCTCTCGAAAGACCCACGCGATTAGCGTGGAATCACGCGCTGATCGCGTGGCATTGATTTTGTTTCCTGTTTTTAAATATTGATTTCGAAATTAGGCTTATCTTTTGATTTCCTTACCTTAATTAAACATTGTTATATATATGAGGCTTCTGAATACATCAAAGGGGGTCTGACACGAAGTAATATAGCTTTAGCCATTAGAGAAGATTCACAGCCCTAGGAATTAAGAGTTGAAGCCAAGTTACTGCACAACTATTATATTATTGCTTTGGTGTTCTTGAGGCCTATGGTAGGCTAAACATTTCATTGTGGGAAGGCCATAAACTGATGAGTTATCCTCTGTAATTTGACTGGTATTGAAATATATGTTTTGTTTGTTTTAATTCTTTTCTGTTCTTGATTTTATCTTAATTGGAATTGATCACTTCGATTGAGTATTGAGGGTTAGGATTC
>PYAF01002438.1:100028-122135 GCA_007407185.1 Glycine tomentella | reverse complement strand
GGTGAACCAGTATAAATCTTGTGTCTTGATTTATATTCTGCAGTTTTGATTATTTCTTGTGAGAATTCTGTTGTGTATTGTGAATTCTGTTTTGTGTGGTTATTCTTGAAGCATTACAAATCTTGGATTGATCTTGGATAAAGTTCTTCAATTGGTTTTGTGATAAAGATCCAAAGGGCAATTAAACTCTGACTTGAAACTTGTTTTCCATCAAAGAAATTTTAAATTACCAAGGTTAACCAATTCACCCCCCCCCCCTCTTGGTTAATTGTGAGTGCTCCTTATTTTACACAATTTGAACATTCCAAAAGAGGCAGTTCCTGCCACAAAACAATGATGATCTGTTAATGGATGCACCCTCAGCGAATGGTAATGGATTCCCAACCATAATTTGAAACTTTTGACAAAATCTTGATTAACTTTCAAGACCCTAAATTTGATACCAATTGTTGGATCAGACTGAGAATCTAGAAGAGGAGTTGAATAGATTCTTTAAAAATCTTTACCTAATCGTTCTTAATATCTATTAAAAACAACCCTTTAAATCAATCAAAGTTTCCTCATAAGATTTTTAGAAAACATAAACTTTTATGATGACCCTTTGAAATCGATTCCACTCCCAAGATTATTACAAACCACAATTAAAGAGAATAACAAAAATCACGCAAGAGTTTATAATGATTCAGGCCAATCCGGACCTACATCCAGATTGTTCTAAGTTATCTTAGAACATCCATTATATAGAGAACACTATTACAAACACTAAGCACACATAATTCTAGAATAGAAAACAAATATTTCTTTTGAACCCTACAAGAAAAGATCCATAATTGAAACTCTATCCATTCTTCAACATCCCTAGTAACTCTAACCAAGAAAAACACTCTAAAAAGATTAAAAGATAAGGATCTAATACACCTGGAATGTGTAACTCTTCGATCTTCAATATTTCTTCACAAGTGATCAATACATGATTGTAAAATAAGTGATTCTTTTATCAACTTCAATCTTCAAAGTATTGCAATGTTATTCTTCTTTAAGACTTTCTTGAAATGTTTTTCACAAATTTTGAATGAATCAAGAGTCTATTTAAATGAAAACACATAGGGATATTTATAACTTTTGATAGTTAAAAGAAATTTAATTGATTATAAAAACAGGGAATTGATTAATTCGTCAAAATCCCCTTTGTTTTGCAATTCCAAAAACTGGTTAATTGATTGGTAATCGATTAATTCATTTCAATTTGAGAATATAGTTCATTTTGTGCTGACTGGATAATCGGTTATCATGTCTGGTAATTGATTTCAGATTCAGATAAAGAGCTTCTCTTTTTTTCTGGAGCTTGGTAATCGATTATCGTAAGTTGCATAACCTTCCTTCTTCTGAAACAAGTTTGGGCAGTCGATTACAAATGAGGCAAACGATTAATTCAATATTGCAAGCCAAATTTCAAGTAGCAGTGAGTTCTTTAAGAAACTTAGAGAAAAAGAATCTTCATCTACTTCATAACTGATCAAACTCAAGGCATGAAAGAGATAAAAAAAACTAAAGCACTCACATGCCTAGACTAAAAACAATCAATACAAATGCCACATCCATCAAAACATGTTAGGCATTGTAAGAATATCAAACCAAAACTAAACTAGGGGCTTCATGCTCTTCAAGCTTTGTTATAACAAATTAGAGGAATTGCTACCTTGTGGTCCTAACATAGTTTTTAGTAAGTTAGGATTTTCCATACAAGCTAAGGTATATTCTACGTCATCATTAAAAGTTTTTGGTTGGTCTAAAGGTTTCAACTTAGAATTACATTGTCTCGAAAAGAGTTTTACTAATTACCCCAATTTTTGTTTCAATGTATTCATTTTGGGATGTAACCCAATCATGATGTAGAAACTGAATTATTGTTCAGGTCTTCTGCCAAAGGAATAAAGGAGGGATTTCATATAATTATTTAACTAATAACTAGATTTTTGTATTATTTTTTTGTGATTGTCATGGAATAAACAACATAAAATAAATTAAAATAAATTCCAACAAAAATCGAATGATAATAAAATATTAAGTAAACATATAAATACTAGACTTGGATGGTGACGTCAATCTTGATGAATGAATGCCTAGGTTTGGACTTGGAATTCGCTCAATCCACTGTAACCTCACAATTCTCTATTCATCTCTCTTACTCATCCCCAATTCACTAATGTATTATACCTGGTGATAATGATGTTGAATCGTCTAAAAAAACTAGGATTCCAAAAAGTTTGCAATATAAGAATAACCTAGGTCGACTCAGAGACACAATCCAATTAGGTTCTAACTTCAATTCACTTATAATTTAGAGCAAGGGATTTCATCGAGCAGTTTGCAGACAATTGAAATGCAGAAACAGAATCACAAAATTAACAAGATTATGAAATAGATTTAAGGAGAATCATCCAATTCACCAAATCTAAGCAATTTGAATTATCACAATTTTCTAAAGATGATGATCCAATTATGAAGGTCCAGTCAATCTAATTAGAGGTAATTCATTCGAATTAATCCTTAATTACATTGAGATCACAAATCAAATTGAAGTATCATCCAATTAATCTGTAATGAGGATTCCAATTAGGAGATTAATCAATTACCTAATTTATTTACAATTATAAACACATTCATAATCATGAATACGAAAATAGAATTGGAGAAGAGGATGAACATTCACAACAGAATTCAAAATTGTTAACCATAACTTAAATCCGTCATTGCTTGAACTGAATCCTTGGATTGATTAGTTGTTTAGCCTTATAGTCATCACCAATGGAGGAACAACGAAAATTCAAAAAGAAAATAGAAGAATAGAGTTGAAAAGATGAAGAAATATGAAGATCAAGTGAGAGAAAAAAGTGACAAGAGTTTGATCTAAAACTTGCACTAGAAGTTTCTAAAAATGTGTTTTGTACAAAAATGACTCTCACCAACTAACTCTAAAAATACACTAAGTAGACTAATATATAATCTAACAAATCATAAGTAATGGATGGGCCTTGATTAGGCCCACCTAATATCTCTAATTAAGCTAATTACAAAATGTAAAGGCCGAAAATTCACAGCCCAAAATCTGAGAGACTCTGACTTCCAAGCCCAAAATGACCCTCAAAATGGGAGAATTGGCCCAATCCCATCTCTGACAAGATTGTATCTCTTTTCCTTAAATTTCCAGGAACTACTCATATGCTCCATTTGGAGTTCTGTAGCGTCCTATAAGGCCTACATGAGGAAGATAGGTCAAGTAAGCACAAAGTCCGAAAATAAGCAACAATTATCAATTAAGCCCAATTATTTGCCTAAGAGCAAAAATGAATTAAGGTGAGAAAATAAGAGTCAAAGAAAGGTTAAATAAGCTAAGAAGAATAGGAAAATAATAAACTAAAAATGCTCTATCACCCAACTCCCGCATAGTCGTAGATTCTAAACTACTTGTCCGATACCCAATCCCTTGGACATATCGACATACACAATCTACATTAATAGTTGATAATTAGTGAAGCTTAACCCAGATTATTCTATCGCTAGAGATAATCACAATTAAGTTTTTGATTCATGTTCGGGTTTCAACAAGGCTCACCAAAGCATGAGTTAATTCATGTTTCATCTATAAGATGACCAATCAAATAAAAGCATTAAGTACAAAAACAAATAAAGAACTCAAGATGAAGTATTGAATTGATAGAATTAAAGCGAAACAAGGTCCATCCTTTCCTCTCCTAAGTGGAAGGAATTGCACTTATAAAAATAATACAATGAAACCTAGAGTGTCTAATGGAAGCGTCTAGTAGGTGGAAGTCCAAAATATAATTCTAAGAACTGCTCGAGACTTCTACATCGTTACAATGAATGCCTGACCTTCTGTCTATATAGTTGTAGTTGGATTTAATTAAGGATTTAATTAAGGATATAATCACAAAAAATTACAAACAAATAATATCTCTAATTAATTCAAGTAATTATCTTTTTTATCTTATTTATCCTTGAAAAATATATTTCTCTTGATTTTTCTAACCTTTTCAAATTTAACAATTTCTCCTTCTAGAACTTTCTGTTGATTTTAGGCCTCTAGAGATCTTACCATAATGACATGTTTTTGTTGAAAAACTCTCGAAAATTCATTGAAATTAACTAAAACATAAAATTATACCTAAGATAAAGTAAAACTGAATTTAAAGCTAATTTGATTCAAAACAAGGCTTAAAGTTAACTAAAATTTCAAATAAACGTCACAAATGCATATGAAAATCCGATAAATTTGACGTTTATCAGGTGTGCTAGGGTGTTTATCTTTATCATCTCAAACAAGGACATTTTCTTTTAAAATGAAGTGTAATTCCTTAGTGGCAGTCTTCTACCACTAGGGTTATGAGTAGCAACCGTGCAATTTTCGGCATCATTGCCACTTGTTGGACGACGATGATTCTTAGGTCTATTTCCCCTTTTGAGTTCAGTAGCAACAATGCAATTGTTACGAACACTACCACTTATTTGTCAGCAAGTATCAGGTCTATTACCCCCTAATGTGACTAGAAATATCACCACCCAACCACCACCCATCGGCCTTTTGGGAAGACACCTATACGTATAATGGCGATTTTCTTCTTCATTGAAGAAGGAATGGCAGTATTCAAAAGAGGCACCACAACAAGAAATTCGTAAATGAGAGAAATTAATTACAATGTTCGTCCCCAGAGAGTAGCAAGAAAGTAATGAGAAATGAAAGTGGATGTGAAAGGACAAGGAATATTTAAAAAATGATGATTCAAAACGAAAAATTAAGTAAAATCGTCAACATGTTCTAATACACACGGCAATAGAATGTCAACCGCTAAAACTTTGAAAGTTGAAATGATTATCGTGCCCCAAAAAAGATACATGGGAAGTAAGATCCAAAAAGACCTATAAAAAGGACTCTTTCCCCATGAATCAAGTGGCATTTACTCTCACACACTCCAAAATAACAAACACATATTCAAACACAATTTTGGTGGGAATTTACTCCCAACTTTCTAACTGCACCACCATCATAAGTGTCTCATGGCCGCATTGAAGTTTGGATTCCGATAGTACTCGAGTTCAAACCATATCATTGCTTATTCCCCAAATAGAAATAAAATTATTTATTCACATTGAAAAGTTGATATTGTTACCTTAATAAAAAAAAGTGAAAATTGTGACTATACATTCAACCACTTTTCAGTAATTCAGTTTTTTTTATACAATAGTAATAACTAAACATTTTTCCATAAATGGTATGTGAAATATGTTGGATATAAGGGGCGCTGGAGGAAGATCAAGTCAAGGATGGAGTTTGTGTCTTAGAAGAAAGATTTTAGCTTTTCACATGCCAAGATATTTGTAATTTGTTAAGTGTTTGAGAGGCTAATCTTATGATCCTTGCATTGCATGAACATGATCATTAACATGCATACATGATTTTACTAAAGCATTAAAGTTGTTCATGTTTTGAAAAGAAATTAATTTCTCATGGTTAAGTTTTTGGTTAATTGATTACACAAGGATATAATCGATTACCAGCTTCTGTTTGATTCTGGAAAAGTCATGAAGAACACTTTAATTGATTATTAGCTACTCGTAATCGATTACATAGTACAAAATGTAAATCATGATTATTTATCTTAATCGATTACCATTATACTGTAATCGATTACACAAGTTCATTTCTAAATATGCATGACTGTCTTAATCGATTACCACTCAGTCGTAATCAATTGCATAGGCTTATTTCAAAACTGAGAATGACTGCTTTAATCGATTACATGCTTGATTTAATCGATTATATTGTTCGTAAATCTTTTCCAGAGAGCTGAAGAACATTGTAATTGATTAAGTTTGTATTTAATCGATTACATATGACGATTTAATCATTTACTTTGGCGATTAAATCGATTATATTCAGTTACAAATGTTTTCTATAAAAAGTTGTTAAGTCTTTTGTTTTGTACAGAACTTGATTTTGCAAAATACTCGTTAATTACAAAAGCTCTCACAGTCTGAGAAAAGAGATTATGAGTTACATTGATCTTGCTTCAAAACCCATAACTCATACTCATTGATCATGTTGGTTTGAACAAGATTTGTCAAGATTTTTTCAAAGAGAGCTGATTCCACGAATTGCTTACATTCAACATGAGTTTGTTTAGTAAAATTCATTCATTTATCTTCTGAGGATCATGAGGTTGTATCTAATAACACCCTGAAATTTCGATAACTTAAAATATGTGTGATGTATTCCTTGTATAATTTGATTTCTTTATTAGTTAGGATTAGTTGAAATGTTATGTGGATTACCATGTGCAATTGTTTGGTGTAGAGGTCAAGTTATGTGGAGTTTGTTTGAGATGCATTGTATTTAAGTGATTTCAAGTTTGACCCAAAACCTATTTTAGTAAAATCATCATTCTGAATTGGTTAATCGTTGGTTTGTCTTCAAATTTTAAATGTAGGTTCTGAACCCACATATGTAACTTGTGACCGTTGGGATTGTCAAAATAATGTCTAGAACGTGAGAAATTAATTTTTTCACTGAAGCAGAAATTTTAAATTTTGGTCAGCTCGCCCAAGAGAATTTTGCAAGCATTTTTGCTCGCCTGGGCGAGTGAATGCGATGATAAATACGTACCAGCAGCCATAAATCATAAAAATGGCTTCCTCTCCCCCAAAACCAGCTCCCAAGCTCCCCCACCATCCTCCACTGCCACCCACAGCCACCGGAGACCACCACGAGGCACCGTCAGTTACCGTTGGACCACTGCACGAAGAGGAATACTTTAATCGGAGTAGAATCATGGAAACTCTTCTCGAATTTTCTATAGAGAACGGAGTTTCCAAATACTTCTTTCTTGATTTCCTTAAGGTAATCTTAGTTTCCTTTGTCTCTTGTGTTTTGGGTACCGTTGGTGGGAGTTTTACACTTCCTTTGAAAACCCTTTGAAAATGAGATGTTGTAAAAGTCTCTTTTTTATGAAACGGATGTCATTTCCGTGATCCTTGCTGAACCCCAATCAAATTGGTGTAATCGGAATTTCAAAATGATGTCTTTTGATGTGAACTCTCAAAACACCCTTTTAGCCCCTTTTTTATTTGAGTGGGATATTTGACCCCAAATGTTAATATTGATCTTACCTTGAAAATCTATACTAAATTGTCTTTGATTTGGTATATAGAGATCTGCGTTCAGACAATCACGCGTATTCAAAGGATCGCGAAACAACACCGCTAGGCTGTAACAGGGAGAACTCCTAGTTAGGTAAAGGGAGTTTATTATTTTGGCGATAGTTTAGATACCATAGTTGGGGGTGAGGGAGTCCAACTATGAAGATAACTGTTTGTCCCTGCTATGTGCTAGTTTTCAAGAAAAACTACGTTTTTAACTAATGGGATGCGATGTATTTATGATTGATGTGTGTATGTTCCTGTGTGCTCGTTAACTAATGGGATGCGATGAATTGGTTTGTTGATTGATAAAATTGTGAATGATATTGTTGTTGTAATGATTGGATTTTTGGGAAAGTCTTAATTACAGAGGAGACTTTGCCCAAAATTTTATAATGTGTTTTCCTATTTAATTCTTTATTAAAATCTTTAAATGGGCATAAGAGTGTATTGTCTATATTGTAGTCTTCCTCTTTAATTTATAGAATTTTTCTAAAATACCAGTCTCGTGGTAATATGGATAATGGATGAATGAGGTGATATTGATGTCATTGATAATGTTGAAATGAGATGTTATTGATGTGTTGGTGATGATTGAATGAGATAATTATGATGTGTTTGATGATGTATAAATGATATAATGATGATGTGATTTATGATGTTTAAATGAGATGATGATGAATTGGTTATTGATATTGAAATGTGTGATGTGGGTACACATGAATACCATGGGGGGGTGCCTGATTGGATAACCTTGCGAGAATGGGTTTACGAATTTTAAGCATCCTAAGAGAGAATGAGATTGTTTAAAATTTCGGTCCCTAGTTATCCATAGTCAGTGCATTGATGGTGCCTATGGTTGTATATTGTGTATGTCCACGTAGGGTACATTGACCGGTTGGATAACCTTGCGAGGGTGGGTTTACGAATTTTAAGCATCTTAAGAAAGAATGGGATTGTTTAAAATTTTGGTCCCTATCTATCCATGGTCAGTGTATCGGTGATGTTGTGTATGTACATGGGGGTGCATGACTGGATAACCTTGCTAGGGAGGGTTTACAAATTTTAAGCATCCCAAGAGAGAAAGGGATTGTTAAAATTTCGGTCTCTATCTATCCATGGTCATTGCATTGATGGTGCCCATGTTCATACTTCATATTTCATGGATGGAAATACAATGGTCGCAGTAAGTACGGGGGTACTAGGGGGCATCACTCTATTTGGAACTCCCTTGTGACTCAGGGCTGATCACCATGGGGGGGAGCGACCAATGCACAACAGGGTGACCTCAACGAGCCACTGCATCATTTTCCTGAGAGAGACTATTTTCATGAGGATGATACCACATTGCATGCTGAGTGATGAGTCAGATGCATACATCATTCTGAACATAATTGTTTGAGTTGTGGAATGCATTGGATGATTGTTTTTGTTGAATCTGTAATGGAATGATGGGTTTGTGGTAATAATTGTGGTGTCTTTTTCCCAACTAATGTTATCTGATGATTGTTGGTTTTATATAATAAACTCACCCTTGCATTTGTTATACCATGTAGTTGGTACCTGTGATGATCGTGAACTTTCGTTCGTGTGAGCAGATGAACAACAGTAATTGACCTTGGAGAGAGATCTTCCTTTTTGTTGGAGCTGCCAAGCCAATGTGATGACTTTGGAATTCTTGTTGGAAAGAGTTGTTAATTAACTCTATCCTAGTTAGTCCCTTAATCCTTTTTGTAGACATGTATATTTTGAGTTGTAAATACACGTAAAACTAAATTAAGTTCTAAACATGTAAATGATGAGTACTGATTTAGTATACATATGTATTCAATTATTGTATTTATATCATGTCTATTTATTGCGAAAAACTTACTACCATTTTCATAATCAGATTAATAGAGTTTTCATTAAAATTTGAAATTCACACGACTAGAGTTAGTGATGTTGTAGTGATGAGGCGGGTCGTTACATATCTCTCTTAAACTCTTGTAGTGATTTGATTGTTTACTTTTAGTTTTTGTAAATTTTTAGATCAAAGAGGTTCTTTAAAGCTTTTTCTAGAGTAGGGTTCTCTAGAGGGAAGAACAAAGTAGTGTTCTCTGGTTCTTGGTCATTAGAAGTCTATAGGATTTAGATTTCTATTTTTTTATCCAGGGTTGATAAAGGTGATCAATTGTAAAAGCTTGTAAAGAACAGAGTTTGATTTAGTGGAACTCTAACCAAGGTTTGGTTGGAAGAAACTGAATGTAGCTTCTCTTGTTGAGGGGTGATCCAGTATAAATTCTTGTGTTGATTTCTATTCTTTAATCTCTTCTTGTTATCTTAATCTGTGATTCTTTTGGTGAAATTTGTTATTACTCAACAATTGAAGTTTTTAGTAACTGTATTCTTGAACTGAGTGGTTTGATTGATTGAAGCATTATTATTGTGATAAAGATCCTAAATCCGCTGCTTGTTTTAAAGAATAATTTTTTAAAGACTCTGTTTTAACCAATTCACCCCCTCTTGGTTATTTTGTGGGTGTTCTCATTGTTTTCAATTGGCATCAAGAGCAGGTTCTTGATTGTTGTTCAAGATCACTATCTTTTTTTTTTTAAAGAAAATGAATACCAAACAAATTACCTTCAGAGAGGATAAAAGCCTCCCTTATTCGTCCTTCGATGTTTGAAGGAGAACGTTTCAGTTTTCGGAAAAATAGAATGCAAATCTTCATTCAATCAAATCCCCTGGTGCATGAAATGCTATAGAAAAAGGTCATTTGGTTCTTATGAAAATTGTTGGTAATAATATGATTCCCAAAGAATGGGATGAAATGACTGATGTAGAAAAGAGAGTTGTTCAGTATGATTTTAAAGTTAAGAACATGATTACTTCTACACTTTCATCTGATGAATTTTTCAAAACTGTTAGGTGTAAAAGCAATAAGGAAATGTGGGAGATGTTAGAGGTTACTCATGAAGGCCAAATGAAGTTAGAAGATCAAGGAAGCATGCCTTGATTCATGAGTATGAGATGTTCAAGATGAACTCCACAGAAAACATATCACAACTACAAACAAGGTTCACTCACATCGTGAATCATCTTCTTGGTCTTGGAAAGATTTTTTATGTTGAAGAGATAAACATCAAAATTCTCAATTGTCTAACAAGACCATGGCAACCAAAGGTTACAGCTATCAAGGAATCAAAAGATCTCTCCAAGATGTCCATGGCTGCACTTTTCGATAAGTTTCTTGAGTATGAATTAGAATTATCTCAATTAACACATGCTGAAGATGTAGATAAAAAGCAAAAGAGCATAGCCTTGAAAGTTGCATCATCAAATGTGGAGAAAGAAGAAAACTTGAGTGATGAAGATGAAAGTGATGAACACATGAACCTAATAGTCAAGAGATACAGTAAGTTCTTGAAGAATAAAAAGAACAAGAAGTTCTCAAAGTTCAACAAGAGAAAAGACAACAACAACACAAACTTCACCTGCTTTGAATGTGGTAAGAAAGGCCATTTTAAATTTGAATGTCCTATATTTCTGAAAATGCAGCTAGGTGAAAAGAAATCGAAGAAAGCCTGCAATGGATCGGAAGATAATGTCTTAACAACATCTGATTCATCAAGTGAGGATGAAAAAGCAAATGTATGCTTCACTTCCATAGTTAATGAAGATGAAGATCTCTCAAGTACTGAATCAGAAGTAAACTCTGAACTTGATCAACTTTATGATGCTTTCCATGAGATGCATGAAGAGACTCAAAAGATTGCAAAATCCAACAATAGGATGAAAGGTAACCTTAAGTGGCACATCACCAAACTTGCTAAACAGCAAGCTGAACTTTGTAAGTTAAAGAAGAGAATGAGAAACTTCTTTCAAAATACAAATCCAATGGACGTGTGTGTGCTTCTTCTTCTACAAATGTAGATAATTGCATAGTGTTAGAAAAAGAATTGGATGATTTCAAAAAGAGTCAATCTGAAAAATATATCCAATTGCTTTCAGAAAATTCTTACTTGGTTGATCTTTTGAAAAGGCTTTATAAAGGGAAATGCACTTTAGATCAAATGCTAAGTGTACAAAAGTATATTGGATATACTTGTGGTTTGGGTTACAAACATGGAGCAAAACCTTTTGGAAATACAAAGTTTGTATCACCAAAACAGAAGAATCCAAAAGCCGGTTTAAAAACAAAGTATAATCAATTGACTCATTTTGAAAGAGCATCAAAATCGGTAACTTGCAATTACTGCATGAAGAAAGGATCTCATAGGTGTATGCTAAAAGGTTCTTTGTGCCTAATGGAGATTGTATTTGGGTTCCAAAGAAAAAGAAGAAAATGACTAACCCCTATGGACCCAACATAGAGTGGGTACCTTTCTTTGGCACTTGATTTGATTTATGCAAGTGTGTCTAAGAGCAAAATCATCATTATGGTACTTAGACAAAAGAAGCTTTAGACACTTGACAGATGATTTGTCCATGCTTACAAATGTGATTCTAAAAGATGAAGCATGTGTCACTTGACAGACAACAATAAAAGAAAACGAGAAGAAGAAATAGATGAATCAATTGCAGAGATTGATCAGTCAATCATCTATTCAAAGGAAAACGAAGGGGATACAAGCACATTAAGATTAAGCATAATTTCCTTAAAGATCACATCCTAAAAGGGTATTTGTTCAAATTGAGTATATTGATCATTCATTGGCTGGAACATCTAACTAACTCTTATCTTGAGAATGGTTCAATGATCTTAGGCACATGCTAGGTATTCTTGTTGAATCTAATGTATGCTAGCATGCTAACAATGTGCCAGACAACATAATACATCACTTAGATTGGCCATTCATCACATGTGCTCAAAATTCAAAATTCTGCTGATTCACACTATTCAATTTGCATAATTGACTGTTGTAATCGATTACCTTGACGAATTAATCAATTACCTATTATTCAAAGCTTGTCCAAAATTAAACTTTCACTGGAATAATCGATTACACAAGGTGGTAATCGATTACAATATGTTTGAAAATTGTTCTAGTTTACAAAACGCACTGGAGTAATCAATTACATTTCGGATTAATCGATTACTTAAGGTTGAGGTCTATTTCAAAAGCCTCTCCCTCATGTTTTCTTCCTCTGCACCTATTCCCTTTTTTTTATGTTTATATCATTTCTTGCTTATCTCATGTATCACTTGATTGTTTATGACTTTGATAAGCCTACAGGGGGACAAAAATAAGAACATATGAATATATTAAAGAGGAGAAAAGAACATATGAAGGGGGAGAAAAATGAACTTAAAAACATATACAATTTGAATTGTTTATTGCTCTTATCTGAACTTAATATCAAATTTCCTAAGATAGGGGGAGCAACATAATGAATATGCAATGTTTTATGTTGTTTAAATCTACGTACTGTATCTTTTTCTATATTAAATAATATTCTAGTTTGTGATTCATATCCTCCTTTCTTATAATTTCTACTTGATTACTTTTTGACTTTGATAAGCCAAATAGGGGGAGAAATAGAATAGAATGAACATATAATTGCTCTATTTTTATTTGCTCTGAAACTTATGTAAAATTACCTAAGTCAAGGGGAGCAATTTAAGGAATGATTTTTGTTTATGCAAGCATACTTGACACTTGCTCTTGGCAAAAGGTTGATTTGATTTCAGGTTATCGAGCATAAGACTCCTATCATTTATCCCTCAAAGCACTTAAAGGCTAACAAATGTTCAATTGATATTTGGCATATTCAAAGCCAACAAGGGAGAGATTGTTGGATATAGGGGGAGCTGAAAGAAGATCAAGTCAAGGATGAAGCTTGTGCCTTAGAAGAAAGATTTTAGCTTTTCACATGCCAAGGCATTTGTAATTTGTTAAGTGTTTGAGAGGCTAATCTTATGATCCTTGCTTTGCATGAACATGATCATTATCATATCACTGCTTTTACTAAAGCATTAAAGTTGCTCATGTTTTGAAAAGAAATTAGTTTCTTATGGTTAAGTTTTTGGAAAAATAAAATATCACTGCTTTAACCGATTACACAAGGATATAATCAATTACCAGCTTCTGTTTGATTCTGGAAAAGTCATGAAGAACACTTCAATCAATTACTAGCTACTCGTAATTGATTACATAGCACAAAATGTAAATCATGATTATTTGTCTTAATCGATTACCATTATACTGTAATCGGTTACACAAGTTCATTTCTAAATATGCATGACTGCCTTAATCAATTACCACTCAATCGTAATCGATTACATAGGCTTATTTCAAAACTGAGCAGACTGCTTTCATCGATTACAAGCTCGATTTAATCGATTATATTGTTCGTAAATTTTTTTCCAGAAAGCTGAAGAATATTTTAATCGATTAAGTTTGCATTTAATCAATTACATTTGGCGATTTAATCGATTACATTCAGTTACAAATGTTTTCTATAACAAGCTGTTAAGTCTTTTATTTTGTACAAAACTTGATTTTGCGAAATACCCATTAATTACAAAAGCTCTCACAGTCTGAGAAAAGAGATTCTGAGTTACATTGATCTTGCTTCAAAATCCAGAACTCATGCATTATTGATCATGTTTGTTTGAACATGATTTGTCAAGAGTTTTTTAGAGTTGATTCCAAGAATTGCTTACATTCAACCTGAGTTTGTTTGGTAAAATTCATTCATTCATCTTTTGAGGATCATGAGGTTGTATCTCTCATAAACTCTTGTAGTGATTTGATTGTTTACTTTTATTTCTTGTAAGCTCTTAGATCAAAGAGGTTCTTAAAGCTTTTTCTTGAGTGGGGTTCTCTAGAGGGAAGAACAGAGTAATGTTCTCTAGTTCTTGGTCATTAGAAGTCTATAAGGTTTAGATTTTTGTTTCTTTATCTAGGATTGATAAATGTGATCAGTTGTAAAAGCTTGTAAAAAATAGAGTTTGATTTAGTGGAACTCTAACCAAGTTTTGGTTGGAAGAAAATGGATGTAGCTTTTCTTGTTGAGGGGTGAACCAATATAAATTCTTGTGTTAATTTCTATTCTTTAATCTCTTCTTTTTATCTTAATCTGTGATTCTTTTGGTGAAATCTGTTATTATTCAACAAGTGAAGTTTTTAGTAATTGTATTCTTGAACTGAGTGATTTGATTGATTCAAGTATTCTTATTGTGATAAAGATCCAAAATCTGCTGCTTGTTTTAAAGAATAATTTTTTAAAGACTCTGTTTTAACCAATTCACCTCCCCTCTTGGTTATTTTGTGGGTGTTCTCATTGTTTTCAAAATAGTCTCACCAACATTATTACCAATGAAATATTTTTGGTTGACCACACGATCAAATAAATAATTTTTAATAATCACACTTAGGGGGCGTTTGGTAGGAGGAAAGTTTTTCATTCCTGGGAATCATAATTCCTAGGAAACTCATGGGAATCATAAAAATTCGTTTGGTTAGTACTAATATGTTTCTTGATAAATAACTTTTTTCATTGGTTACATTATAACTTTCTTGGGTATATAAGATTTTTTTACAAAAATTAACTTTTATTAAAATTACTTTATTAATTTTAACTCAAATTATATTACAAATATGAGATTTAGCTAATTTAATTCTAAGATTTAAATAAACTATATATTTAATAGTATTTTAACTATAGATATTAAAACAAAATAGAAAATATTGAAACAATTAGATGGTGCATAATAGTAACAAGAACTAATTAATTAAGCAAATAGATGGTGCAAAAAATAATGAAGCAAATAAATATGCCAGTCTTTTTTAGTAAATTAGAAAATTTTGGCTAAGTAAACTACCAAATTCATATTAATTTCAGATTCAATAAATTAGGAAATACATATAAAAAATATACATTCATCATCTTAACCAATTTCATTTAGCAAACTAGCAAATTCAGATTGAGTGACAACTTTAGATTCCAAACAACCTAGAAATTTCAAATGGAACATAAAAAATAGTTAATTTAAATAATGTAGCTATTAAATAAGATATTTAAATGAAGCATTTAAAATATTACCTGGCTTTTCAACACTCCATAACCAACTTCTAGTACACATAAAATCTTCTAAAGTAGTCCAATGGAGTCGGCTACAATGAGGGCTTAATATATGACCAGTAGTGTTCAAAGCAGATTTAGAAGCAATGATAGAGATAGTAATAGCTAATATATCCTTCGCAATTGTTTGAACTGTTACGTACTTGACATCATTCAACCTCCACCACAATAAAATGTCAAAATCATAAGTTATTGGTAAAACATCCTCCTTTAAATAATGATCCAACTTTGATTTGTCAATAATACTTCTGGCCCTTTCTTTTATTTATAATATTAGCTATCATACACAAATAATGAATCACTAGAAAATTCATTACCATACACATTTGGATGAGTAAAATCCTTATGCATTTTCATTTGATAATCAAAAATCAACTCATAATACAACTATCGAATTTTCCTACTGGTGAAAAACTATCTATTTATTGAAGATTTGAAGACTTAGCCAATTAGCCTTAAGTTTTGGATTATGATTTTGCAATATCAAGCATGTTCCAATAAATGTGTCATTTGTATTGAATGTTTTATACTAGGCATGTGTGGTAGATATTAGTCTAACATTAGTTTATCCATGCTTAGTAGAGTATCAAGTATGATTAAAGATAGATTGATCCATAAGTTTCTTACAGCAATATGAGTTCAACATAGTGTAATCGATTACAAGATTATGTAACCAATTACAGTATGTTAGAACAAGCATTTGGACTTTCTTCTATTTGAAATTTGGCTAAGCACATGGAAATAATTGTTACAATATTTCGTAATTGATTACAATGTCAATTTCAAGAGAAGGAAGATTTTGTGCTTCAAGAGAATCAATTACCATTTCTTGTAATTGATTGCATTGTGTTAAAAACTAAATGAACTCTCTGGAAGTCAAAATAATTGAATACAAAATATCAAAATCGATTACTATTGATTCTCAAAAGTTAATTTTGGTCTCTTTTGAACGAGATACTCGATTACCACGTTTATGAAAATGCAGAACAAAGAGTATTTGATCGAATTAATGGAGTTTTTTCAATAATTGATTAAATATGTTTGTCAGTTAAAATTATCAATACGCTCACTTGTTCTTTCCATTAGTGATGATTGTTACGATCTTATCTTTTGAAAACACAATCTAAGTAAGAGTCATCTAAGGGAATTTTTTTTTTTTTGCATTTCTTCAAGAGAGTCAAGTTTATCAATGATCATTTATCATTCATCATGAGTTGATCATCTATGAAAGAGCTTGAAGAAGTTTTGATTTGCACATTAAAGATATACTCAATCCAATTATGATTTTTTTAGTAGATTTTAATCTTGGTTAGGGTTTCCAAGGTATTTTGAGTTGATAGGTTTCAACTCTTGGAATTTCTCTTGTAGGGTTTAAGGGAAAAGTAGATTGTTGATGTGTTGCAAACACATCTTAGTTTTAGGCTAGTTTTAGGTTATAATTTGATTAAATAGTTAGAAAATAGGATAGAATTAGCTTAAATTATTGTTTATGCTTAATTTAAATCTCATTTCATTACATTGATGCATTCCAGGGCCAAAAAGAGGAGAATCAAGGCAAAAGAAGGTAGAAAACTAAACTGAAGGACTCGCGTGGATCGCGCCAGATCCCGCGCGAGCCACTATAGAAAATCCAAGCTTCAGCACGAACAAGCCGCGCAAGCCGCGCCAGGAGCCACGCTAACCGCGTCATCAATTCGAAAGCTCCAAGCGGATAGCGCCAAACGCCACGCGATCCGCACCAAATGCCCAGTACCAGCCTTCCAACTCGTGGACTCCACGCTATCAGCATGGAGGTTCACGCTACTAGCGTCGGCCATTTGAATCTACCGCGCGATCAGCGCGAGATTCCGCGCGATCAGTGCGGGATTCCGCGCGATCCACGCTGCGAAGATCCTGTTGCCTAATTTAAAGTTATCTGTTTCGAAAATTGGCACAGTTTTAGGCTTTGTTACTCTAATTAAACTTATCTATAAATACAAGGCCTCTGAGACTAAAGAAAACATCTTGGGAATCACTGAACATCATATTTCAGCATTCTAAACCTTTGGAAATCGAGAGTCAAGGCTAGGGTTGCAGCAAAATCATGTATTCAATGACAACTTTTGTGTTCTTGGAGCCTATGTCAGGCTAAACTTTGTATTGTGGTTAGGCCAAGAACCGATGTGAACTCCTCTGTAACTTGACTGGTATTGAATGAGATTATTATGTTTGCTTTAATTTATTCTGCTATTCATTATTTTATTCTTGTTTAGAATTGGCCATTCTACTTAAGTACTGAGGTTAGGATTCGCAATAGGGATGTTGGGATTCTAATTTCTGACATGAATAAATTAACAGTTGTTCATTGCCTAGGGATAGGGATGCGTGGCTGCAGAACCTTATAATAAATTCTTTCAATTGCTTAACTCAATAGAATTCACTAAGGGATTAGGTTTTCGATTCAGGTTAAAGGGTTAATTCACTAAGGGATTAGGGATTAACTAAAATAGGAAAGATTTATTCTCTGAGTAAACAGAAGTAATCAAACTTGATAACCAGTTAAGTGAAAGAGGTAGAGATCAAAGGAAATTGTGTCGGACCACAATCATTCATTCCATTGGTAACAACTTCACTCAATTTTACTGCATTTATTTCTGTTTTTATTCAACATTCAACAACACAACAACCAATTCTTCACAAACATTTTCTTTTCCCTTTCCAATTGCTGAGACTAGAATTATTGTAAATTTCACATCAATCCCTGTGGAGACGATACTTACTTACCCATACTTTATTACTTGAACGAGCGGTGCACTTGCCGTTATCGCAACAATTGTTAAGGAATTGATTATGCATAGTGTTTGCATTTTGGTTCTTTAATAGTGGAATGTTTCAAGGGAATTTAGAACAACTGACCGTAGGTCCTCTTGAAGACTGAACCAATATAAATTCTATGCGTGATTCTCTCTTTCTCTAACCCTTAGTTTTGCAAAATAATCTTGATAGTGAAATTGTTATGTTTGGGCCATAAAACTTCTTATAGATGATCCTTATAGATTTTGAAAGTTTCTTTCTCCATCGTGTTTCTAAAAGGGACTTGAAAGGCCAGTTGGAGAATTGCTACAAATATCTAAAAAGCAAGACGATCCACAATTGATAGGGTATACTCATGCTAATAATTGCAAGGGCAAGCAATCTCTTTGCATTTTCTGGATCATAAATCCCCATGTTTACTCTTGTTTACCTTAACTGACCTTAGGTGTAAGAAAAATTTGTCCTTTTCCTTTCAACCAAAGCTTTTAATGCATATAATCCTCCTTATGCTGCCATAAGTGCTTTATTCAATTTTTGGGTTTTCCACCCAAGAATTTCTTACAATATTTGCACTGGGCCTTGTCTTTTCCATTGATTGAGTTTTTGAAAATGCTTCTAGATCTTACTTGCCAGTCTGCTTCCTCCTCCATTTGTTGTATTCTTTGTCTCCATGTTAATGTTATTGTAATATTTATCATGTGGAGTTTGTGGTAAATCATTGGGAGGAGTAGGAGGATCACTACTTGGGGGGAAGGTCCGGAGTTACTTCTGGAATTGGTTGTTGTACACTTTCCTATGAAATTCCCATCTTTGTCATTGTTTTCTTGTAAAAGAAAAAAATGTTAGTTAGCATTTGCCAAATATTATTAATTAATATCTCATTCGATCCAAATTTAGGATGGCAAATTAAAAGGTAGAAAAGTAGTTCAAAATCTATAATAAAAAAATGGAACAATTAGAAGGAAAAAATGGAAATCCAAAGTATATGCACACAGTAAACAAACAACAATTGCTTTAATATGCAAAAGCAGTAAACAAACATAAATCCAATAAAAATGGAGCAAAATGAAAAATATTTATCAAACAATGGAGTGCACATTAGAAAGCCACAACACCTTAATATGTCGTCCGTTGTCATTTTAGCTTGCTTGTTACTTTAATATCTTCCTAATTCCAATTCAATTAGAACATTAGCTTTTAATCCCCATTGCAAAGACAAAACTTTGAGTGAATGACTTTCAATCAACTAGTATACTAACTTTGAGTCTTTGACTATAATAGTGTTCAATCAACTAACATACTAAGAAAAGTTGTGTGTGAGGAAAGTGAGATGAATCTTAAAAAATCGTTAAACCAAAAAAGAAAGCTCTGTTAGTAGATGAAAAAAATAAAAAATTATTAAGAGAAGTAACAACAAAGCATGAAATAAAAGAAAAATTTAAAGCATTAATCTGGAATAAAAGCAAAATAAACCGGCTTTATTCTTTCGTGAAACTAAAAAAACATGAAACCAAAAAAGGAAGCTCTAAAGTTCGAACACATAAATAGAAATACACCTTGACGCTGAAAACTTTGATGAAGGACAATGAGGTGGCTGGGAACATCGAAACTGAAAGAAGGAATTCCAAAAGAGGGGACATCAAGCCATCAAGGCTAAGAGGAGACATTGAAAGATGATTACAAGTTTTCGAGGTTGAGAAGAGACGACGATAGAAGAAATCGATCGTCGAAGTTGAGTGTCTTTGTGAGGCATGACAATGATGACTGAGAGGCAATTGGGAAGGGAACTGCGTCTGAGAGATCAAAGTGTAGACTGATGTTGATTTCAAAGGAGCTTAATGAAGATTGGAAGCCTTTGCCAAGATTTTTTTTTAGCTTCAAACATGCTTGAAGACTTGGAATTCTATGTAAAAGGAAAGCCATTTGATTGATCTATGCATTCACTCATTCATTCATTCAACTAAGTATTTTTTACATAAAAATCTAACTAAGCTTTCAACATTTAACTAAAGGCTTTTATATGAATCGCAAGGTTTTTGGAAAAATGTTTTTATACTGAATTAATCAATTACATTAAGCCTATAATCGATTATTTTGTTCTTGGTTCACGTAGGAAAAGTTTTTAAGAACAATGTACTTGATTACCTATCGGTTTAATCAATTATTTGATCTTTGTTTACATATAAACTGCCTTGATAAACACTTTAATCGATTACCAACAAGTAGTAATTGATTACATTGCTATACATTATTTTAAGCCGTGCTGGAAGAATCGATTATCAAAGAGTAGTAAACGATTACACAGGCTAAACTGAAAATATCATCTTCCTGTCATAATCGATTACCAAATTCAGTAATCGATTACATCATATACATATGCACATTAGTTTTGATGCATTAATCGATTACCAAATATAGTAATTGATTACTTAGTTCAATATGATTTCTAAAGCTTCTTGGTTTAATTGATTACCAGAATCCGTAATCGATTACACAGTGTATTTCAAGTATATGAAGCTTCCTGTCTTAATCGATTACAAGACGGAATAATCGATTATTTTATTCGTTGCTCATGTCCAGATTCTTGTAGAACACTTTAATCGATTACAAGGTTGATTTAATCGATTACATGAGTGAAATAATCGATTATTAAGCGCGTTTAATCGATTACTGACAGTTACAAAAGTTTTTTATAAATAGAACCTTGGCTCAGCTTGTTTTGTAACTTGATCAATTCGTATTCTGAGCACACATAAGCTTTCTAAACACGTTCTAAGTGGTTTTTCTGGGTTCTATGAGTTCTTGCTTTCACTAAAACACATATGGGTTTTTGAGTGATTTTTTCAAGCAAGAAGTGTCTTTCAAAGGTTAAGGAAGGAGATGTTCTGAGATTGATTTTCATCTTTCAACCTGGTTTGTTCATTCATGTGCATATCATTCACTAGATCATCAGGTGTTTTCTTTCCTTAACTGATAGGTTGTAATTTGGTTTACAAATTTGTGTTGTATTGACTATTGTAATTTTGATTCTTAAAGCTTGGGACTAGAGAATGGTTCTCTAGCTTAAAGATCAGAGTAGTGTTCTCTGGATCTTTCTCCTTAGATTTCTAATAGGGTTTTAGATTTATGTTCTTTGTCTAGGGTTGATAAAAGGGAGATTCTTGTAAAAGCTTGTAAGAATATTTTTATAATAGTGGAACTCTAACCTAGTGTTGGTTGGAAGAAACTGGGTGTAGCTTCATGATTTGAAGTGAACCAGTATAAATTGTGTGTGTTCTCATTTCTCTTCTCATCTTATTATTTGTCTTTTATTCTTTGAATCATATTCATTGCACAACAAGGTTTGTTTTGATCTATTGAATTCTTGGACTGAGTTATTTGATCTATTGAATTCTTGATTACGTTGTTGAGACGCATCAAAAATAATTTTACTAAGCTAATTCTGTAGCACAGAGCTAACCTAGGTCGACTCAGAGACACGATCAATATGGTTCTAGCTTCAAATCATTGGTAATAATATGGGGGGATTTTGTCAAACAGTTGGTATGCGTAAAGTAAAACATGCAAGAACACAAACTAAAATTAAAGAACGATGCAAAAATTAACAAGATTATCAAGGAGTAAAGTAAAATAGATTAGAAAGCATCAATTCAATTCACTAACCCAAGTTATTTGAATCATCATCATTCCCATAAATTGATTCTAACATGAACATTCATTCAATCTCAATAGAAGCAATTTAATCGATTCTACTCCTAAATTGATTGAAACCACAACCCTAACTGAAATATCATTCAATTAATCTTGTGATTATCATTTGAAATTAAGATATGAATCCATAATCCTAATTCACTTTCAATCCTAAATGCATTCATAATCATGAAAACATAATAGAAATTGAAGAAGAAGGTGAACATTCAAGTAGAATTCGAAATACCGAACCGGAACTCCAATTCTTCTCTTGCTTGAGTTAGATCCTTGGATTGATTAATGATTTAGCCTTCCATGATGATCACCAAGGAAAGCCCC
>PYAF01002438.1:58545-99928 GCA_007407185.1 Glycine tomentella | reverse complement strand
CTAATTCACTTTCAATCCTAAATGCATTCATAATCATGAAAACATAATAGAAATTGAAGAAGAAGGTGAACATTCAAGTAGAATTCGAAATACCGAACCGGAACTCCAATTCTTCTCTTGCTTGAGTTAGATCCTTGGATTGATTAATGATTTAGCCTTCCATGATGATCACCAAGGAAAGCCCCATGAAATGAGTGCAAAAAAATGGAAGAATAGCAAAATGGAAATGATGAAGATGAAGAACAATGAAGAACAATGAAAAACAAATGAGAAAAAATGAAGAACAAGCTTTTGATTCTAAAAACTAAAGAAAGAAATATAAAACTTGTTTATTGAATTGTAAAGTGTGTTGTCCAAGTTTTCACTAAAGTCACTAATATATTAGTGACTAAGTTCTGAAAATAGAATGTGCCATAAACAAACCCAACAATCTAATTATTTACTATTTACAACCATGAAAATCAAATTCGCAACCCAAAATTATAAGTGCAGAGGTGCTAACTTCGAAGCTCAAAATGACCCTCAAAATGACAGAATTTGCCTCGGCTATTTCTAGTAAACTTGTAGATCTTTTCGTTATCTTTCCAGGGACTCCTAGAACGCTCCATTCGGAGATTGGTAGCACTCTATAGGCCCTTCACAAGTCAGATACGTTAAGTGAGCAAAAATTCAAAAATACGCAATAATTAGCAATTAAGCCCACTTACTTGCCTAGACCCAAAACTGCATTAGAATGGAAAAATAAAAGTCCAAAAGAGGTCAAACAAGCTAAGAATGATAGACAAAAATTTACCTAAAATCACTCTATCACAAAAATTTGGAAATTGCCTGAAGAAAAATTCCATTTGCAGCGAAATTGCACAAGGCACTGAGCGACAATGTAATTTAACTCTGTGTAAGTGTTCTCTATGTGAGATTCACTCTGGGTACAAGTATTCCTAGGGAGACTTGTAACGACCTAAAATTATTCTAGATATTGTATTTTTATTAGGGTTAAATTTTTAAAAAATCGTTAGATAATTTTTATTACTATTTTATTTTTACTGAACGGGTCCTAGTATAAATTCTAAAACGTATAGATTATAGAAGTTATTAAATTGATATATATATATATATATATATTATAAGTAGCCATAGTCCTTGTTACAAAAGTCATTATTAAACAATTACAAGATTTTCCATACACCGACCTACTTCATATCTTCATTTCTACACCATCACCAATCCAGGGCATCAAGAAGATTGACCACTGTTGCTATCTAAAAAAAATGAAACAAATCTAGTGAGAAATAAAAATTTCTCAGTAGGCAAAACTAAACCACTAAACACGTTAGTACATTAGTAAATCATCATAAAATAATTATGGAAACTATATGAATGCATGAAATGAATTTTCCTAGGGTGCACATAGCCTCTACATATCGTATTGTATGTAGCTACACCTCGTACTGGATGTAGACACTGCGATCGTCTTACGCAAACATGCATGATTTCTGCCATATATTTGCACCTGGTCACTACATATTGTACTGTATGTAGTATCAAATTTTATTTCACAAATCTCGTACTAAACTTGGAAACATAAATCAACATATCATCAGTCAAAATCCATTCATAATAAAATCCATAAGCAAAATACATACCATCTTATGAAAAAAATGTTGTTGTCATAACATCATACGTACCACAAGTATGGTTAAACCACCATACCTTATTCAAATAAGGTCATTACCATTTAGGCATGACCTTTGAATATCCTCAAGCTATAAAAAAAATCATGTTAGTAATCTAACTAATAAACCACAATATATCTCTAAAATAATTTCTAATTCCTTTAAACCTTCACAAGAAAAGATTAAAACCTAGCATGCATCGTAATCTCCTTTCACCTACCACCTTGCTACTTCATCCTCAAATTTAATCACTCAAGCATTTGAACCATTTAACTACATACTATTCAACCTCTACTTCTAAAAATTAATACAAAACAGTCTCATAATAAAAATATGAACAAACTGCCCAAATATCATCAAAATCACTTCCAAAGATCACTAAATATACTTTCAAACATCACTAATATTTCAGCCTATAAATCATCACCTATCCTATGGTTTAAATCAACATTCCACATCATAATATAATCTTCAAATGACATGAAATTACAACCTAAATAATAGCCATAAATCTGTACATTTAAGCATGTAAATTAGTCCAAATAAATTCTTAACTAAAGATTGAAGCCTAGCCTACCTCAAGTGAGTTTGAGCTGAAATAGATTAAGGGTTGTTTCCCTTGGCTGTCTTCCTTGGAATATTCTCTAAGAAATGATGCCTTGAAAAACAAAATGGTTGAGTGGTAAAAGATGTCACGGTTTGAAGCAAGTAAAAGAGCTAAAAAGAAAAAGTTTTTCAAGAAAATAAGTGACCATGGGGTGTATGCTATACGTGCAATGTTTTCAACTCCTTAGCTATTTATACTTCTTTAATTAGTTGGGTTTTAATTGATTTAGTTGAGTTATAACTGAATTAGGATTTAGTTTAGTTAGAAGTTAACTAGGTAATCATTACTGTGGAGGATATTTATGCCAAATCCTTATCTTGAGTTTGATTTTTCTTTGTCAATGATTCTTTAATCCATGGTTTTGGGGCAGCTGGCTCTCATACATGGGACATGGCTGGGCAGCTATGTTATTTACTTGGCTCTTCTACTCCCACATACACACAAGGCCATATTATATCATTTTCCTTTCAGCCTTAAGAAATTTTACAGCAGCTACACATACACGTTTATTTCTTTTATTTAATGTTCCATGTGCACGTGGAAAGGGACCTTTTATGAGTCCACTTATGATTGGTCTAGTTGTTGGCTGAAGCTTCTAGCCTTTGTGTCAAAGTTTTAGGAGCTACAAATTGCCAAGTACAAGATTTTTCTAAAAAAATGTTTCACAACACATGGTTCATTCATGGTTTATTCTGTACCAATCTACTAGTCCAAAAATTCTCATTTTCTAGTATGTTAAACTAGACTTCCTAAGCTTTCCAACGACGTATTACATTAAGTTATAAAATTCAAGATATAAAATTTTTAATCTAGACTTCCAAAACTTCCAGCGAATTCATCTTAGGACACTGACATACCTTAGTGTTTTTGTTATTGCAAGCAGTAATCAATCTAGATTGATCTGAAATTTTAATATGTTGTAGTAGACATATAGATCTTTAATTCCATATATCATACACTTAATTTAAATAAGAATTGAGAGAGAAATAAATTTCTCAATTTGGGTGGCAGAAACTGTTTTTGAATGTGGACAATTTTCAATGGTTTGTTTTAAAATAAAGTTTTATCCTATTATTTTTGTATTCAAGTATCATCACACTTCAACAATTCAATCATAAATATGAATTAATTTTGAGGATGTTACAAGACTAGCTCAATAACCTAGGTGATTAGGATAGATTTATTAATTTTGGTAAAAAGCCCATTTTTTGGCAAATCCCATCGCTTCCATTTTTGGTAGTTTTGCAAAAAGCAAAACTACCCAATTGAAGCATGGCTGGTCATGATGCAAATGGGCTGATTTCTAATCAATTTCATGTCAATTAGTCATTCCAAATTGCACTTAACAAATAGATAAGATTTCCACATCCAATTTTCTTTTGGTCCAAAGCCATAATCTTATCTTAGAATTGTTTTTAAAAGCCAAAACTTGGTCATTCTCTCCCATTTTGCTCGAGACATATTGAGAGGAAAGAAGGCTTATTTTTATTCTTCTTCCAAGAGTCTACATGTGTTCTTGAGCTTGGTAAGCTATTTCATCCTTCTTGCCTTACCCTTGTTCTTTTTTTCCATCTTTCCTTCTTGCTCATGCATTGAGTTGCCTTTGAAGCATTGAAACTTGAGTCACAAAGAGTGTTCATCTTGGACTGAGCTTGGACATTTGGTGAGTTTCATCAAGAGGTAAGGGGGTCTCTCCAACTCTTGAACCCTATGCTTGTTGTTAAACTTCCTTGAACATGTTGTCGTCTTGAAATTTTTGTGCTTCCTGTCATGTTCTGGATCTGTGTGCTGAGCTATTTTCCTTAATTTTTTGATTCCAAAAAAGATTTCTTTTCATAGGGTTAACCTTAAATTTCACTTAAATCGGAGTCCCCTAGAAAAAAGTTATGAATAAAACAAGTTTAAGGACCTTTGTAGAATGAAAGCCTGTCACAAATTTAGACTGAGTGTTACAACTATATGAACTGTTTTCTTAGAGTTTTGACCTCAAAAATGGGTTTATTATGTTTGAAAATGTAGGATAACATATAAGATTTATGAAAATCCGATTCCCGGAACACCTAGAACACTGAAAATAAGCTAGGAGCAAAACTTTGTAAAACTGAGTGACTGAGTGATTTTAGACAGTCGACAGATTAACATTGGAATCTATGCCTTTGGGTAAATTACCTTATAATTATTTTATTATGGATTTTTTTATTTATTTGCTATTATATTGTTGAGATAACAACAAGATCTGATTACTGATGTATGTTTTGGAATTGTGATGACTCTCTGTTGATAAAATTATTGAAATGCATACACATATATTTATTTTTATTGTTGTTAAATATTAAGATCGTAGAGTATGAACTCCAACAATTATGTCTGTGACATGATAATTTATATTCTATTATGTGTGTGTGTGCATATTGCCATTTTTATATGTACACGCTATAGTTTGGGTTCGGGAGTGTTCGACCCTTGACAAATTGTTTGTTATGTTTGTTTAGATAGAAATAATTATAGCCATTATGTTGTTCGATTGTTTTGTGTGACAAGTGGTTTTACCGCTTAAGGGACCATGTTGGTTCCCTGAGAGTAGAACGTAGGCATGAGCCTCATCTCTCTTTCTTGTTTGTTTGTATGTGTCATTGATGCATGTGGCACGATGGCTATGCACGCAATGTCCGGTAACAGTCAAGAGAATTGGATAAAGATTAAGGAACCAATGGTTCTCTTTCCTTCTGTGAAAAGGTGAGGTTACATTGAAGAAATGGATGATGGACAAAGATACACTGGGGTATAGTGGGCGAAGAGGTACGAAGAACCTAGGAGAATTAGTGAGTGATGACTTCCTGACATTTTGTGCATTCATTTAGCTAGGTAACTCATAGGCCTCACTTTGCTACTCCTGATCGGCTTCGAGATTATGCTTTTTGTGTTAGGAGATGGGGGATCGGTTTATGATGTATCCGTATGTAGCAATCACTCCCGACTATATCATCCATATGATTTTGTAAGACCATCAAGACCTGAGAGGATTGATGGCAATGATTGGGCCCTATTGTGAATAAGTATGATACTTATGTGCTTAGGATGCAAGAATGTTGTTTGTGTAGATAACCACACACAATGGTTACACACATTGTATGTTTTAGTTTTGTTTTGCTATTGCATGTTGTTTATGACATTTGAGGAGCGAAGGGCTCACCCTTACAACCATCAATTTCAAGGGGAGGTCATGGAGCATCCACAGAGGATGTTCACTTGGATTACTAGATATCACTCAGTTACACGGTGGAGGAAGAGGTGCGCCTGCACACATACTTTGGTTACATCCGACGCCATTTTTTGTTGTTAGATGAGCCCTAGACACCATCTATCATCTAGAGGCACATGCTACATATCACGTTCCTTTTGAGCATACTCCTTAGTGCGACATCAACCATGTCATCTCCTACTACGCTTACTTGGGAGTTGAGCAACCAGACAACCTACTGCAATTCAGGCCACACTTCTTCGGGCATGATGCTAATAGGAGGGCCACTAGATCTACCTTTTGTCAGGATATGACCGTCAAAGTCTAGGAGGATGGGGGAGATTTCATCGATTATGAGGATCTCATGCTTCTGAGATTGCATTCTACGAGATTGTTTACGGGGAAGAGATATCCAAGGAAGAGGTGGCTTCGTCTGACGGGGAATGAGATTCTTCAGGAGACGAGAGCGACCCTTCTGAGGAGATGATTTCATCCTAGGTAGTTTGTGGGTCTTGGGTAGTAACTACTATGAGTGTATGATTGTTTCCCTTTTAATGTATGTTTGGGGAAGGAAGATTTCTATACTCAATGTCATGATATTTTGTTGTATTAATCTTTTTGGTGATACTATGTAATATTTTGAGGGGCGGTGAATATTTTATTTTCATGCTAACATTTGTAATGACTTTTGTACATCGATGTTTAAATCTTAATAGTCATAGAGGCTCATTATGTATGATTACATATTTCTTTTAGTTTATCATCTTTTAATTTTGTGCAAGTTAATTCTTTATAAGTTATACTTTATTATAGCATGGTGTAAAGATGGAAGAAAATGGAAACAACTTTTGAAAATGTTTTTTAAATAGAGAAATTTTTTTGGCAATACCATTTATTCATAAGCATTTTAATTATATTTACATGTTTTAATCAAACACAATATATATATATATGTATGTATACATGTTCTTTCTTTAAAAAAACAATTTTAAAGCTATATTTCAGAAAAAAGAATTTCAGGTGTTATAGGGTTCGGGTGTGTCCCCATAGGGGGTGGGTTCAATTGTCATGCCTAGGAGGGAGTAAGGATACTCCTTATAACAATCTCTAATACTCTATAATAATTGGTTAAAATCGATGGGAAATCAATATTGGCGGGCTACACTTTTGACTTCTTATTTTATGATTCTCTTTCTTTATGTAGACTTGATACCTATCAAAATTTGTGATTTTCAATAAAACTTTGCAATCATGGAGAATATTAGAGAAAGATACTTCCTCTGTCTCATTACAAATATCATCTTAAGTTATTTTTCATAGACAAAAAAACTAATAAATTGATAAAAAGAATAATAATTTACAAAATTAACCTTATCATCATTAATTTATTTTTTAATTTTTGTAGTTCATATCATTAATATTTTTTTAAGTGAAAAAATAATTGTTCCATTGAAAAACTAAAATGACAATTATTTTGGAACACATTTTTTTTTCTTATATGACGATTAGTATGGGACAAATGGATATCAAATAGAGTATCACAAGAATATTGTATTCACATCTTTCTTTTTTTGTCAACTACTGTTGACACATGTGGTAACAACATGTACCCCTTAACCAAAAGGTCTAGGGTTCAATTTCTGTAAATCGTGTTTGGAGGGAAGTATTCACATTGTTTGCACTCATGGTTCTTGACGAAAATTTGTTATTGCTTTTGACGGAGACAATTTCATATCAATATCATGCTAAAAAAAGATAATGAAAAAAGTATTTTATTGACATATCTTATAGTTTATTTTACTGATTTTTAATTGTTTAAAAAATATTACATCATAAAAAATAGAAAATATTTTGTGATAAATAATTGGAAGATATAAATATAATTAAGCTATATTTAACAAAATATTTCAATTAGTTTTTACTTTTTTATAATAATTATAAAACTTGTTTAACTATTCGATAAATAAAATTTTTAGTAGCTTCTTAATAACTTCTAATATTCTTTGAAATCTTACTTTTTTAAACTAGTTTCTAACTTTTTATATTTTATCTTTAATATATTTATCTACTTTTATTATATTTTTAAATAAATCATGATTTTATTATTTTATAATTTTTAAATTATTTCAATAACTAATTTTACATAATACTTATAATTTAATAAATTAATTTTTTAATTTTCAGTTACTAATTAATTTTTTCAAGATAGTCTTACCTTTTTTCTTTTTCGGATTGATTAATTTTTGTAAGGCATGTGGGTCTGCTAGGCTGGCCTATGCAACCTCAGGTGCAGAATCGTTGATTCAAAAGTGGTCGGCAAAACAACGGCATCAGGGTGCGAAATCGCACCTCATTGGACACGTGGCACCTTCTCATAAGCTCAGTGATTATATCCTTCTTTCCTCTTTTCCAACTTCAAACTTCCAATTCTAACCCCATTCGAAACCTTTCCCTCAGCAACGGAATCCACCAAACTCTCGCATCAATCTTCGTTTCTTTAGAGAGAGAGAGAGAAAGAGCGCGCGGTGTTGGAATCGTGTTCTCCGATTGCACAGGTGTTTAGGTTTATGCTCGTCGGAGAATCGCCGATCTCGCTGAGAGTTTCGAATCGCACCGGTGACCGGAGGAGATGGTGAATTCCATGGTGGAACGTGCCACGAGCGACATGCTCATAGGGCCCGATTGGGCCATGAACATCGAGATCTGTGACATGCTCAATCATGACCCTGGGTGTGTTTTCCTTTTTTGGCACTCTTTCCTCCTAAAACGCACCGTTTTTTTCTAATAAGCCAAACGCGAATCATCGTTTTTGGTTTGTTTTTGATCGTTTTTTCGCTCTTTTGGCGAACCGAAAATTTATGGTTGAAATTGCGCTTGTTATGGTGGTGTGAATGGATTCCGATCGACGCGTGAGCTGTTGTAGGTTGGATGGAACAGGAAATTGTAACCGTTTACCGTATGATATGTGCGTGTTTAAAGTTGGTTTGAGTGATAGTGTTCTTGTTGTATAGAGTTTTTTGTGAAACCTTTTGAATTGAGCAACCAGTGATGTTGATGGCTACTGTGGGTTCTCCTCGATTGTGTATGATTCAGACGTGTGTGCATATGCTAGGTGGCATCTAATTTGCTTGTGATATTGCATGTGGAGTTATATAAATTATAAGCCTTCAGTGATATTTTTTCCTGCTCTGTTATGATTTTAGTTGAAACTATAAAGTTGATTCAGAAAGTGGCATCTTGTGTTGCTTTGGTTATGAAAGTTTTCATTTATACAAATTATTGGTCATTCTAGGGATGAAATTGTTTGCTAGTTGACAAAATGGTAGTGTGAACTTGTTAAAAAGTTGACACTTTTGAGGACTATAACAGTGTTTTATTGTAATGTTGTGTGCCTTACATGACCACATCTCATCTTTATTTACAATGGAGAAATCATAATCAATACTGATTACATATCAATCAATTACTGATTATTAGGTGATTACATATCAATCGGAATCTTAAGTATCTATGTAATAATAAATACAAGATAATGTAAAGATAAAATTAATCTAACACTCCCTCTGATACTCAAGCATATATGTCATATGAACCGAACTTGTTACAACTTTGTGGTCAAACCCAATAGAAACGAAAGACGGTTTGTTGGAGATGGGTCACGCATCGTGGTGTGAAATTCATGCGCTAGGGCCCTGCGTGGGTCGCGTGTGGCAGTGTTTTGAGTTGCACATGGACAGCATGTTGGTCTTCGGCAGTTTGGCGATGGGTGACAATGGTTGGGGGTGTTTTGAGTTGGTTGTGCACATGGACAGCGTGTCGGTCTTTGGCAGTTCGGCAATGGGTGACAATGGTTGAAGGTAAGCGCCGACGAAAAGGCATTGGGAAGTTTTCCAAACAAGGCCAGAGCAGCCTTGCGGTACTGTTTACTGTGAAGAGGGGCTGTGTGAGAAAGTAAAAACAAAGGAAAAACAGATAAAGTGTGAAAAGTAAGGCCTGACAAACAGAATAGTCCCGGAACGACTCAAAAGGACTAGGCTTGGTGCGCCTCAGTGTGGGCAGCCTGTTGCCAGAAATAAGAGGCTGAAAATGTGGCCGGACGAGCCGTCACGCGCTGGTTTGAAGTGCGGACTGGTGGTGTTTGGCCCATCAAAGATCATGTGTGTGGGTGCGCTTGAAACACTGGCTGAGGAGGCAGTGGCCAGAAACGTACAGATCGGCCTTTGATGAGTTGAACGGTGGGGTCTTCGACCGGAAAGGTCGACAAAGCTTCGACCACGGACGGTGACAGTGGCAGCGGTCGTTGGAAAATGTGCCAAAAAAAATCTCTGAAATGAAAAGCATATGAAAAGGATTGCCGAAAAATGAGAAAGGGTCATCATTGAGCAAAAGGGCTCATCGAAATGCTGAAATAGTTCGTTGGAAAGCAGGAAGGTCCACCAGATGTGGAAATAGGTTGCTGGATAGGATGACTAGTAGAGAGGTCCATCTGGGACAGTAGGTTGTGGAGAACGAATTTCATTATTCCTCTATCGAGAATAACCTAAGCTTTGATACCATATAACAGTGTTTTACTATAATGTTGTGTGTCTTAGATGACCACATCTCATCTTTATTTATAATGGAAAAATTAGAATCAATATTGATTACATATCAATCAATTACTGATTATTAAGTAATTACATATCAATCAGAATCATAAGTTTCTGTGTAATAATATATACAAGATCATGTAAAGATAAATGTCATCTAACAGGGACTAATTATACATTGTTAGGGATCATAGCAACATAAATTATTACTTTCAGGAATCTGATTGTATATTAACTCTTATTGTTTCAAAATTTACACTTCTTTTTTATTTTGTATTTTTGAAAATTTCAAAATTTTGACCTTGGAAATTGGAATTGGAATTTATATATTTCTAGCAGTTTGAAGTTTATTCTGAGTGATTTCATGTTTGGTTAGGAGGAGAATGGGGTGAAGATGTGGAGTGTCTTACATCTTTGGTGTTCTACAAGCTTGTGTTTACACTGTTTCGCATTTGCACTGGATAACTTTTTCTTTAATTATTTTTTTTTATATATAATCAGTGTTTAACTGGAATTAGAATATTTGATGTATAATTTTTGGATTTTCTTTGTTTAAGTATTGAGAACTCTGTTTGGTTATGATTATCAGGCAAGCAAAGGATGTTGTTAAAGGTATAAAGAAGCGGATTGGAAGTAAAAATTCAAAAGTTCAACTTCTTGCACTAACTGTAAGCAAAAGATTGTTCTGATACAACCTTTTTTCTCTTAAACTCTGTTGTGAGCATAGTTCTAAATTCTTTTTGTATTTAAGCATGTTTGCTTCAATTGCACCATTTTGACCTCCCAAACTTTACATTGTTGACTGATTTTTGAATGATGATGGTGTTCACTTTTTTTATTTTTTGTGAAAGATGTTGGTGTTCCCTGTAGTAAGTTTTATGAATATTTTTAAGATGTTTGTCTTTCCTTTGTATAATATAAAAGTAGTAAAGTACCATCAAGTGCTTTTATTTTCATATAAAATAGTATAGAGAAAAGGACAATCCAACTAGGGAGAAGATATCCTCAAAAAACAACAGACCTAAAAATTACAATAAATGTTTGTTCTTTCTGCTTGTTTGAAATAGATATTTGGTATAAACTACTGTGAGCTGATAGTGGATACAAACATAATTCTGTCCCATTTCAAGCTCAAGGTAAAATGGATGACTATGAAAATATGGGAATTCCATTCCATCAAAATGTCATCAGATAAACGAAATTGTGTTAGAGGAGAAGGGAACTTAATGTTTGTCTGGGTCTTTGAATTTAAAATTTCCTGGTTGATTGATAAATATGGTGGAAGCTTTTGTCAACTTTTATCTGGGGGATGATGTAATGGAATTCAAAATAGGCAACTGTGTGATATTTTACTTATGGAATTATAGTAGTATGCGGTGAACTGTAGGAAAAGGTGTTTCCAAAAGAATGAAGAATATTCAAATTACCTTTGTCTTCCTTATATTGTTTTCTTCTTGGGAAAGAAAGAGAAAGTATCAACTTCTGGATATATATGCGATTGGCTGGGGTTATACTATTGTTAAAGATGTCCTCCAAATGGGTGAAACCTTCGTTTTATTTTAGACAATACTGCTCACTTAAAAATTTCGCTGTCTTCATTGCTATCAATTGTCTAATGATGGACGATGATGTATGATTGATAGATACCCATTAGTTAGTTAGTTAGTTCAGTTTATTGTTTGAAGAAATAAGGTATATTACTATTGCATGTTGCCTATAAATAAAAAGGGAGTTTAAGAGATATCATTTGAAATATGTGAACAACTGAATATTATTGAGTTTAATTTTGAATATTAAGAAATCTGAATTGTAGTGTTTTATGACCATTAAGCCCCTATATTAAAACCCTTAATTGAAAACAAATCCTAATCCTCAGAAAATGTCTAATTCAAGAAGACAAATAAAATAGGGTTATTTTCCCTTTTAGTGACTTAAATTTGGACTATGTACAGTTTTGGCTCCCCAAGTTTTTTTGAGCCAATTAAGTCCTATTTTTAAAATCAAATGTGGTCCCTTTGTCAATTTTTTTCTATCTAAAACCTTCAAATTCTCATTTTGTATTGATATATTTGGGGGTTTATGATGAACTTAGGATATAAAATGATTTTAAAAGTTTAGAAGTAAAAAAGTTAGTGGGAATTTAATAAATTTGAATGATTTTATGGGATGTGATCAAAATTAGAATTTGAAGAGAAAGAATTTTGAGATTTCTTTTTTGGGTGAATTTTGATGTTTTGGTAGGTGAGTTTCGAGTAAAAGTTTTTTAAACAATTTAATTGTTCAATTTGTGAAGATTTTGAGTAGGAAATGAGAACTTGAGGGTTTTAGGTAGAAGAAAATAGAGGGATCAAAGTTGCTTAAGATTAAAAATAGAAGGATTGAATTGGCTCCATAATACTTGGGGGACCAAATTTGCACATAATCCAAACTAAATAAACTAAAATAGCGCTTAAATTTATAAAATATTAAATAACATTGCTACAATACCTATGATTCAGTAGTTTGAACAGTGGTTAACAGTGTTGTTAAAATCGCGCGTCGGATCGTGCAATCGCACGATCCTACGATTTTTCCGGCGGCCGGCGATCCAGATCGCGTGTAGGATCGGGAAGGGGTAGGATCGGTGTAGGATCGCGATTTTGATCGTAAAATCGTAGGATCTCCGATCCTCACCGATCCCACAACGCGCTGGGTTAAAAGCTCTAGGGTTCGATTTCGAACCAGAACGAAAACTGAGAAGCTACCTGGCCCTGGAGCTGCGACCTGCTCACCTGACCGGCGACCTCCCCCGACTGCGCGCATCCAGGTAGGTTCTCTTCTCCCTTTCCGCTTCTGGCTCTCCCTTTCTCTTCTCCCTTCTCCGTTCTGGCCTTCTCCCTTTCTCGTCCGAGGTGGTGATATTAATTGACGGAGAGATCGCCGGAGAGGAGGGTGGAGGTGGCAAGAAAAAAAAAATGTAAAGCAAGAGAGGAGAAGAAACGGCGCACAGAAGAGAAAGAGAGAAGAAGAGAGAAGAAGAAAAGAATCGTATAAGCTAGGGTTAAGTTATTTGGGCCAAATTTGCATTCTGTACCCCCCTTTTTTCCTTTCTGCAGTTTCATATTATATTTTTTAAATGGGCTTTGAATTTTAATTTAGATAATTGCTATTTAAAGTCTTTCCGTACCCACTTTTTTCTTTCTGCAGTTTCATAGTAGGATCTCGATCCGATCTTACGATCCCCGATTTACGATCTTTCATCCCCTCCCCCGATCCTACGTAAAATTACGATCTTAACAACCTTGGTGGTTAATGCTACATTAGTGTGAACCATTGTATACAATAGCTGAAAGTTGAAAAGAAACCTGAAAATTAAGCATAATTTACCCTTGTCCCACTGCAGTGAATTTCATGTAGAATGTAATGCACATTTGTGCTATTATTGTTTGCTAAGTTGCTTTGTGGCTTGGTATTGCTTTCAAATGTAGGATTTCTAAATGAGTGGTTTATTGGAGTCCTTTACAATAGGATGTGATATGGTGTTTGTGAATTTCATTATCAGAAACATTTGAAATAGTAATTTCCGTTACAATTGATAGGCTCTAAATGGTTGAATAATTTTGTCTGATTTGTCTTGCAAGCAATTGAGACTATGTCTGCAATAAAGAAAAGGATGGAGTGGAATGGTTCTTAAATTGAGTGGTGGAATGGTGTGGAGTAGAAAGGTTTATGTATACAACTCATTATTGGAAGTTTAGGAGGGGGGGTTCCTCTCCATGATTCGAAGTTACAATGTTTTTCTGAAAACATAGAATTGGAGGAGGTTTCTCAGAATTTTCATTTTTCAAGCATGAGGCTATTACCATACCAGTGCCTTACTGCTCTTGGCAAGCTCCACACAGACCATATAGGGTTTTTTTCCTCTTCATTTTTTCCCTCCTTCTTTCACTCTTCTTTTCTTTTATCTTATCTTATTTTCTTTTCTTTTCTCTTATTTCCCCTTTTTCTTCCCCTCCTTTTTTTTTTTCAACTTCCTCGTATCTATCATCGGGTTTATCTACCACCGACCCCAATTAACTTGGGTTAAAGGTGTTGTTGATGTTGCTACTGGTTGCTTGAGTTGTTGGGGCGGGGGTCAATTGCTTCTTGAAATTAAAAGTCACTTTTAGTAATCAAATCACATTAGGCTTCTGTTTTCTTTCATGGCTTGAAATAGTATATAATCATATAAAAATAAAGAGGGAGAAATGTTGCATTCCAATCTCCCAAACAATGGATTGAACGCATTACTATACTAATCCATTTATTACCACTCTAATGTGTCCATTCAGTCTTAAAATCTCACATTGTCAACCATTCCTTTTTTTGTATGGTAATGGGCTTCATGAGAAGCCTATCATTACATTTTTGGTGTTCAAATTGAAAGTCTTTTAACTATGCTGGCATGGAATACAAACTAATTTTTGAGAGTGATAGGAACTCCTATTAGAGGATTCTGTGATTATGTAATGTAAAATACAATGATAAATATGAGAACAAAGCTCCCCCAAGTCAGAAAATAAACTCTGGACTCCCAATTCTAGCCAATTTCCTCCGTACCCTCACATTGATCCATCCCCCCAACTAATAACAAAACTCTTTACTACCTTTTCTCTCTCCTCTAACTAACTTCCCTTTCCACTACTTCCTAGCAACACTGAGGCTAAACTACTGTTTAGTCCTTGGGTCTTTTGGGCCTACTAGGAGTAAAGACTTTAAGGGGCCTCCGTCCATTGAATCATTTCTTATCAGAGAGTAACTTGGTGCCTTTTTAAATGATGCTTGTTCAGCTAAGATGCATTCTCTCTGATCTGCATATAATTTTCTTGTCTAGATCATTTGATGATTTGAAAAATTCATTTGGCTTTCTGTTGGTCCGTTGTATTAAAGTTGTTGGAGACGATCATAAAGAACTGTGGAGATATTGTTCACATGCATGTTGCAGAAAGAGATGTGCTTCATGAGATGGTGAAAATAGTAAAGAAAAAGGTATACATAATTTCTTGGATAATTTTGCAGTTTTCTGATGTTTCTGTTTTCTTCATGTAAAATATGTTGATGTCGTTTGTCATGCCAATTGTAGCCCGATTTTCATGTCAAAGAAAAGATACTGGTTCTTGTAGATACTTGGCAAGAAGCCTTTGGAGGCCCGAGGGCAAGATATCCACAATATTATGCTGCATACCAGGAACTGTTGGTAATGTTTACTATAAAGTTTTAAACATTGAGATTTTTGTTGCCAAGTTTTCCTCTTGCCATTGTGAAAATGAAGGAAAGCTGTTCACTAGAGCAATCGATATCTAGCATTTTTGTTTGGATCCAATGTTCTTACCTGATAGCTTAGGGACCGTTTGGGGTGGGTTCAAGTTTTTTGTTTTCAAATGCAATTTTCAAAACAAAACGCATTTAGCAAAAATGGAGCTCAAATGGTTTTTAACTCAATTTCAAAACACATGTATATTCATTTTCAAAACCAAGAAAAAAGGATGTGAATTTGGTTTAGTTTCAAAAAGAACACTCCCTACATTTGACAATGACCCTTCCCGCTGCCACCACTAGCACCACCACCACTGTCACAGTCGTGTCGCCATCATCGTTGGCACCATGACATCATCCCCACTAGCACCACTACTACTTCCGCCACGACCACCACAGCCACTACCAACATCATCACCATTTCTGTCACCGCCCCCACCACGACTATCGCCACCACCACCGGCGCTGCTATCGTCGCCATCATCGTTACCAGCCCTGTCGTTGTCGTTATCATCACTACAAAAACACACCCTTAAACTCATTATTATAAGATTAGAAACTTTCAAAATGAGTTTATTTTGAAACTAAAAATTAAAGGGGAAAAAACTACAAAATTTTAAAAAGTGATTTTTAAAATTTTTGAAACTAAAACTAAAAATTGGTTGTGATTTTTAAAATTTTGGAAATTTACAAATAAAATCCACCGCAAACAAGCCCTTTATATATAGGTTTTGGCATTTGAGTGTGAATAGTTTTAGTTTATTATATAAATTATTTGTTTATTTCAGCGTGCTGGGGCTGTATTCCCTCAGAGGTCTGAACAATCTGCACCTGTATTCACACCTCCACAAACACAGCCATTGGCATCATACCCTCAAAATATACGTGACTCAGATGTTGGCCAGGATGCAGCTCAATCCTCTGCAGAGTCCGAGTTTCCAACGCTCAAGTATGGATCTAATTCCTTTTCTTTTCTTTTTATATAAAAGGAGGTTAACGTAATTCTTATTGATTCATAAGTTTACTTATGGTTGTGACATAATTTTATAAAGTGTGTGTGCATAGTCATAAGTATCACAAGTACATTACCATATCTATAACAATGGCTGAATTTCTTTGCTGTACAGATTATCAAATTTGAAACCATGTTCTTTTTTGTGACTGTCCTAGCCATGTTCTTTTTAATGGATGTTACGTAATCTTTCTCCTTATGGAATCAAGCAAAGTTTAGTGGTGTTTGGGGAACCAATGAAAAGTATAAGCAATATGCAAAATATAGTTTAGAGTAGGAATCAAGTTTTGATCTTAGAATCTTTTTCTTTATTCATCAGTGCCTTTTTAACTGTTATGAAATAAACTATATGAGTTTCCATGGATTTAAATTTCATTCACTTGGTGTGAAGAGCATGTTACATGTAGTATGTACTTGTATTTGTATTATGGTGATGATAGAGAGTTAAGTTTTGGTACAGATTGTCATATATAGTTATGCAGTATTTTCTTCTAATATCTGATTGTTCTTTCTTTTCTAGTTTGACTGAAATTCAGAATGCACGTGGCATCATGGATGTTCTTGCAGAAATGCTCAATGCCTTAGACCCTAGTAACAAAGAAGTAAGTTACTTAATTCAGATATTCAACTTATGATAAATAAATGTATAAAAATAATTATTTGTACTGATTGTGAAGATTATAGGTGTGACATTAAATAAAATACATTCAAATTGTGTTATTGATCTGGTTGAATGTGTATTATATTGTTAATATTGAATTTCATATTCACCAAATTCCATTTTTGTTTCTCAAATATTTGTGTTTTTTCTTGGGGTTTCTAAATTCTAAATGATTTAATGAGTAAATTTGATACTCAATTTATTGACTTCTTTTTGTGTTCCCTCATCCTTCTTTGTCCTTATGCTTTAACTGCTGATATGGATGAGAGTTATTTATACAATGTTGAAAAATGTTTATGGGACAAGGCAAAATAGGTTTTCACTAGTGATGCCACCGATTATAGGAATGTAAATAAACAAAAAAATTGGCAGTAAACATTAATAATTGAAGTTGACTAAATGAAAATTTGGGGACAGAACTTAAAAATAAAATAAAAGCTACAGTGATGAAAGTTGGCTAATTTTCAGTGCATCTTATGACTAATGGCCTTTATGGATTTTGGACATATCAGCTTGAAAATATTTACTTTTGTTTCATCAATTTTTGACAATACACTGCAGCACATTTTGTATTTTTAACTGATATACTTCTTCAGTTAGTTGGGCGTTTCTTTATTTCTTTAACCCAAAAGCATGAAGTAGGTGTAGCTTATGGAAAGAACAAATTTGACTCACGAAGGTGCAGTAAACGTTTTCATGACTGGAAAACTACCTTGTGATGATTTTTTTTGAATCCTTAGGCTATGTTTGGATATCTAATGATTGGTGGAATGAAATGGAAATAAAAGGGATGGAATGGAATAACATTATGTTACCATTGTTTAGATATTTTGTGATGAAATGAATTAATGTTTCTATTTCATTGTTTGGGAAGAAAATGGAATCAAAAGTTATCGCTCTATTAGAATAGCTACATCCCGTAACCTCTAATTGAGGGAACAGGGTAGAAAATACAGGTATTGGATGGAATAAATTTCATTTGGTTCCATTTGGAATAAACAATCCAATAAATAGTGGCAACCTATAAAATGAAGATACAAGAACATGAGTGTTAAAAATTCAGAACATGATGCGTCACATGGATTAAAAAAACAATATACTTTAAATCCACAATATTTAAAGATAGTGGATGCTGATCACAATTTGCAAGAGCAGTGGTTGAGTATAACAAAAGCCATAGTTACAACTTACAACGTATCTTTTCATTACCCTTATCAGAATGTATTTCTTCCCCTATTAACATATTACAAAAGTTACATATTTCCCCCCAACCCGTGTTAGCATGTCACAAAAAGCTGTAGCCCTGCTCTATCAATAGAAGTCTTGACTCTACGTAGTTGTGTATTATTTACTATATAGCTTTAACCTTTAAGGATAGAGGAAAAGATAGTTTCTATGGTGACATTTGTTTCAAGGAATAATATTGCATTCTCAGAATGACATTCATAGGAATACTATCCAAGAATGCTATTCTTGAGTATATATAAAAATATATTCGGTTAGATTTTAATATTCTTAGGAATATTTTTTAAAATTCAAAATAATTAGAATAAAAAGTAAGAGTGAAATTGGAAGTTGCAATTGAGTTAGAAAATAAACTCTCATATTGCTATGGAAATATAACATTCTCACCCCTTACTATGAGGATAAAAATCAGGTATAACAAGGTATTACTACATTCCCGGGTATGAAGTATGAACAATACTTGGGAGTAGTTTTTTAAAGCTTATAACCAATTTGTTACATTGTAGATTACATTCCCAAGTTCATAGTCGTGGGAATAAATTTTTAAACCTTGAAACAAACACACCATGTAATTTAGTCTTATTCAAAGTATCTGAATTCTGAACTGTATCCTAGACGTATAAGTCAATAAAATTTTTAAAAAAATGGGAGTATACTCCATGTATATGTATCTAAGAGTATCTTACATGTATTAGTATGTTGATGTGGATATGATACCAATACTTTGTCCTTTTTGGACTGTATGGACTTTATAGATGGCAACTAGTGTCATTCCATTTCGTTCCCTTCCGTTCCACCCTTTCCATCAAATCAAAACATAGCCTCCCTGTTGTGGTAGATTTGTTTTTGCCCTTCTAAACCTGTTGCCTTAGTCTAATATGTTTTTTCATTTCATTCTCTCGATTCCATCCTTGCCATCAAATCCAAACATAGCCTCACTGTAGTAGATTTGATTTTGACCTTCTAAACCCGTTGCCCTACTTATGTTTTCAAGTGATCATTGATTATCATGCTGTAAATAACAAATACCTGCTTGACATCTCATGGATGACCTTTGTTATTATTTTCAGGGGATTAGACAGGAGGTTATTGTTGATTTGGTGGAGCAGTGTCGAACTTACAAGCAGAGAGTGGTTCACCTTGTCAACTCAACATCGTAAGGCCTGGAATCCCTTTCCATGATATTATATAATGATGACTGAGTACAATATTTTTTACTCATTGTTTCATGTTCATTGTATTTTTAGTAAAATGTATTATTTTTATCCAGACAACTTAGTAGTTATTATTATGTTTTTTTCGGTCTATTTTTCCAGGGATGAATCACTGCTATGCCAAGGACTAGCCCTGAATGATGATCTTCAGCGTGTACTGGCCAAGCACGAATCTATTTCTTCTGGAACTTCTACCAAAAACGAAAAGCACACCGAGAATTCTAAACCTGCACTTGCACCTGTTGGAGCTCTTGTAGATATTGATGCCCCTTTAGTTGATACTGGAGATACTAGCAAACAAACTGATGGGAGGTAAGCAAGTCTCTTGTTTCTTTCCATTATTGCTTTGCTCATGTATATCATCTGCATTAATTTTAGCATGTTACTAGTTACTATTAATTTTACTGTATTAGAATCCATGCAATTTATTGTTGATGGCTAATTCTTCATGTAAACAAGTATACTATTAAAAATAATATCTTCCAATAAATGTGGGCTCTAGCAACTTGTTATATTATTTCTATTGGAATGATATCTTTGATATTAGGAATATTTTATAAGATATATAAATTAAAACTGAGTTCAAATTGTTTGCTTTCATTAGAGTTTGATGCTATGCTAAGTTCTTTGCTATTTTTATTTTTGAATAGTTTTAATTTTAGTCATTAAAATTTACCAAGATAAGTATGGAAGTGTTTTAAGATCTAGGGTATGGCACTTGGGACATGTTATATTAGACCATCAAAAGTCAATTTTTTTGTGTGTTTAGTTCACTCATCATAATCAATTGATTGAGTTGTCATTCATGAGCTAGGTCATAACCTTTGGTTTTGGCTGCAGACCTACATTTGTTGTTTTACTCATAAACATGTAGGAATAGATTGATACTTTCAAGTTTATCTGAATCATCTGATGCCTTTGGCTACATGGCTCTTATATCCATTTACTCACATGTATGTGCAGATCCTCTTCTAATGTTGCAGCAGGGTCCCAAACATTGAATCAGTTACTACTTCCTGCACCTCCAACTTCTAATGGTTCAACAATTCCTGCCAAGGTTGATCCCAAATGGGACCTGCTCAGTGGCGATGACTATAACTCACCAAAAGCAGATTCATCAAATGCTCTTGTTCCTCTAGGAGAACAACCAGCTGCCAGTCCTGTTTCTCAGCAGAATGCCCTTGTTCTTTTTGATATGTTTTCTAATGGAAATAATGCACCTACATCTGTCAATTCCCAGCCACCCCAGCCAGCTAATGTTGCTGGCCAAACCAGTCCATATGCTCCCCAATTTCAAGAACAGCAAACAGTCACATCGCAAGGTGGATTTTACCCCAATGGAAATGCCCCAAATTCATTTTCACCTCAGTATGAGCAATCATTGTATACACAAAATACAGGTGCTGCCTGGAATGGTCAGGTTGCACAACATCAACAGCAACAACCACCTTCACCTGTTTATGGTGCATTTAATGTTTTTTCGTTGGATTTTAAATGTATTTTGATTTGGTTGTAATCCTTCACAATTACATTCTCTTTCTAGAAAATGGTTTTAAATTGGTTCATGGGGAATGTGTAAGTTGCAACATTTTTCTTTACCCACTGACTGACTGATATGTTGGATACTTGGGTTGGTTCCTGGATGGATTGAGAATGTAAATGTATATAGGATTTGTGCCCTCATATTTTGGACTTCATTGCATAACACAGTTTTTGTTTTTGTTTGACAGGTACACAAAGTGGATCATTGCCACCACCTCCCTGGGAAGCTCAACCAGCAGCAGATAATGGAAGTCCATTAGCGGGCGCTCAGTATCCACACATGCAGAATGCTGGAAATCCTATTGGGCCTAAAACAATGGGCAATGACCAGGGTGTTGGTATGTATATGCAGCCAAATGCTAACAGCCATATGTCAGGAATGAATAACCATGTTGGGAGCAATCAAATGGGCTTGCAACCTCAGCATATGCAAGGTGTTTCAGGACCCTACATGGGCATGGCTCCACATCAAATGCAATGTGGTCCTGTGATGTATCCTCAACAGATGTACGGAAACCAATTTATGGGATACGGCTCTGATCAACAACAAGGAGTTCATTATCAGCAACAAGGAGTTCCATATATTGAACGGCAAATGTATGGTATGTCTGTTAGAGACGATAGTAGTTTGAGAAACCCTTACCAAGCTTCTACCACATCGTATGCTTCATCTGGGAAGCCTTCCAAGCCAGAGGATAAGTTATTTGGAGACCTTGTTGACATGGCAAAAGTGAAGCCAAAACCCACTCCAGGCCGAGCTGGTAGCATGTAAAAACTATATTACTGGGTTTGCACATTTCAATCCTATTGCTAACTTTTGTCCCCGATTTTCCTTGATTTTCCTTGATTTTTATTTTTATGTTTTTATATTATATATAATTTTTTTGGTTCTTGTTTCATATTGTTTGCTTGTCTGGGAATTAGCATTTGATTATGTACATTCGTCCTAGAGAAAACATTGAGAAGTAGGGGAAAAAGGGTTAAACATTTGGTTGGATTGTAGTTTGTGGCAATTTTACCTTGTATTACATTCCCTTCTTATGGTTGTAGTTATGGTCTAAAGGTTCTTCAAGCATAAACGCCACCTAAACTATGGAGAAGGGATGTCCGACCTATGATGCTATCGAACATTAAGAATTATGGTTGTTTTTAGTAGGTTGTAGAATCGAACAGGAAGATTTGATGAGAAGTGGAGGATATGTATTTTCACGTACTCTTTTTGTTTTCCTGCTTTGCCTTTCATTTTGAACATGTGTCACTTTCTTTGATATGAAGGGTGAAATAGAGGAAAGACAAAAAAATAAAAATAAAAAGTGAAATAAAGTATAAAAAATAGTGTTTGAATAAAGAAAAATAAGAAAGAAAAAAGTAGAGAAATTTTATTAACTTTGAATAGTTAATTCAATGAATTACTTATTTTAATTTTGTAGGTCTTTTAATTTAACATATGTAACGCCCCGTACAAAATCAGGGTTATTAACCTGCCTTAATTACTAACATTAACAATAATCATCAGAGTTTAAGCAGTTCGGAAGCATAAGAATAAGGATGACATCATCAAATGTCACTAACATAGCCATTATACATTATAATATGGTGAATATACATAACGTCTGTGTCTAAGTACAAAACTGTACATATATCTCCCCTCAGGGTACAAAATAAAACCTCAGGCGAATACAAAACATTAGAGCCACAAGCTCAAGTCATCTAGACCTAAGGTTTACAAATCAAAGCTATCCCTGCATAGGCTTCTTGCCTTGGGATCTATCTGCTCCTCCTGAGGAATCACCTGCAAGAATATAAGTTCCACAAACAGGGTGAGATATAAAATCCCAGTAAACTCAGGGCCCTTGAAGGTATTTCCTTCTCCTAGTTCACTTTCCAACATATACATAGAAATGGTATATCTATACCGACAATTTCAGATTTAATACCAGAACATCATCCAGACAATTATCAAGCAGCCAGAAACCTCAATCCACATCCACCTGTCAATACTCAGGTGCTCCAAGCACGGCCTACAATTGTTCATAGCATAAATCACTATCCTGCAGAGGCTACATCTAGGTATATAGGAACATCTCCACTTAGGAGGCTACATCTATATACTAGGAACATCTCATGCCAGGATCTCAACCATTTGTATGAGGCTACATCTGTATATATATAGGAACATCTCCACTTTAGGAGGCTACATCCATATAACAGGAACATCTCATACTAGAGTCTCCACAATCTATATGAGGCTACATCTGTATATATATATAGGAACATCTCCACTTTAGGAGGCCACATCTATATAACAGGAACATCTCATAATCTATCTCAACACAATTGCCTGAGGAGGCTACATCTGTGCATATAGGAACATCTCCATTCGGGAGGCTACGTCTATATCACAGGAACATCTCACAGCAAATCTTACTCAATCTCAAGTCATCTATCCTACTACCATAGGATTGTATCCATTCATTCCTAGAATTCACAGTCAATCTAATAGTCAACCATGCCTATCATAGGCGGAACAACTCATAATCATACATATCAAGCTCATACCACAATTTCACATTCCATTCCAAGCATCTCAAATCAATACATATCATTCCCCCATCACAGGGTTCAAATCACATTTTCAGCATGTCAACGTCGTACACATCCATTCAACAATCAATCACACAATATACAATTTCCATATACATGTAAGTATTCACAACGGAACCATCACTCCATCAAGAGCATGGTGGAACACAGCAAGGACACACATGCAAGGACCAAGAGCTTACCTGTTCTAAGCAAAACACCGGCTTCCCCGGTATCGTGGCCACCACCACCAGAGGTATCAAGCTCACGTCCTACATAAGCAAACACATAGCGTATCAATAACGGTTCTAAGCCGGTAGAATGAAAGGAACTACAATTCTTCCTACAGAATCCATAACTGATCACTTTACAAGTGATTCTCGGACCCTCACTAGGATCCCTCTCAGCCTAACCAATGCTCCAGAGCCTCTCCTAAGACTCTGTTCAGGCTAACACAATCATATCTTTACTTTATCCTTAACCAAACCAAGCTTTCATTACAACTCAATTCAGCTCATAAACAACATCTATACTATCCCAAGAGCAATTTTATCATCTACTCTAGGATTCACAATAACCATGCATTCAGCCCTTTCTCTATGCATGTGTAGCTCAGAGCCAAAATCAAACTTCATCATTAATGATTTCTGAAGGCTCTAACCTCATCAACACAACCCCCTGAACACAATTCTCTACAGGACCCTGGGCTAATTCTAACCCCATCACATATGGGTCACTGTTCATGCAAACCCCCAAACTCAAAATCAAACGGAGAAACTTGAGTTTCTTACCTCAATGGCGACAAAGAAGACTCAAGGACAACCTTCTCGAGCTCTGGTGTCCTTTCCATGCAATGGGTCTCAGCCACTCTCAAGTTCTCTGAACTTTTCTTTGGAGATTCCAAAACTCACTCAAAAAGGGTTTCTTAAGAGAAAGGATGAATGATTCAAGCTTCTCAAATGTTTCTCTCACAAGAAAAGGCCATAAGAAGGTGTTTTGGTCAAGATATAAGGCTCTAGGAAGCTTGGGGATGTCAACAATGGAGGTCTAGGGCAGAAGGAGGAAGAAGACACCTTTTCTCCTCAGCTTTTCGCGTTTTGGGCTTTAAATAGTGGCCCTGCCCAACCTGTGGCGCTCTTAGCGCCAACCTGGCACCCCCAGCGCCACATTCCAGAACCTCTGGCGCCCCCAGCGCCGCATCTGGCGCCATCCAAGCCAGCTGGAAAACTTGGCGCCCCAAGCGTGAACCTCCAGAGCTCCCGCGCTCCCAGCGCGAACCTGGCACTCCAGGCGCCACTTCCCAGAGACCATGGCGCCCCCAGCGTGAACCTGGCGCTCCAGGCGCCACGTTCCAGTGCTCTGGTGCCATCAGCGCCGCAACCCTTACAGGATTTTCTGCTAAATGCTCCCTTTGGGGCAACTAATACATGATTATATACCTTAATCACATGGCTTTAAAATTCAAGGTCTTACAACATAGCTTTAAGTATTCTCTATGAAAAATCATTCTAATGTTGAAATTGTTAAAATGAGTGTTTAATTAATTTTTGTGGGTCTTGCAATGCTTGAAAAATATGTTATTTATGGTATAAATTTTTTAAGCAACGGTTGTTTATATAAGTTACAATGTTTATATTAATGTCATGTCATCTGTTCTACTGAAAAAAGAAAAAGTTAAGCAATATTGTTTAAAGTTAAACAATTCATGTAAATATCCTGTTGGAAGTTAAACAATTCATGTAAATATCCGTTGGAGATGTTCTCATTGAGAAAATAATTGAGTATTTGAAACTGATGGATGTGCATTACCCCTGCTGGCAAGCTACCCGTGAGAGAAGTGTTAGCTCTAACAATGTTGAAGGCTTGATTATTGCCAATACTTATTGACAAATCTAATTTGGTTCCGACAGCGCCAAATAAACCAGAACACACTTAAAATGGCAGAAAGGATCGCATCTTTGAGTTGCTTGCTCCACCGATTTGGTTAATTTCTTTCGAATTTCTAATTTCTAATTTGTAAGCTAAATCCTATTTTTAATGGGCTAACAAAGGTCTAACGCACTTTTTTGTTGTTGTCTTTAATCATAAATTTTTTAGTACAATAGGAGAGAGTTCAAATAAATGGACGCAGTCTTTAATGTTGGGACATGGAACATGGTGACAATCTGATAAGTAATTAATTTGTGGTAATTGACTTCACACTTTACATTCACGTCATACTATTTATTTATTTAAGATTAAATATATTTTTTATTTATAAAATGTATTTCTTTTTTTGGGTTTTCATGTCTATTTGATATGTGTATTTAGCTAGCTTTTAGATTTTTATAGCCTATTTAAAGCATGTTAAGTCCTAAGATATTTGAAGTATAATATGTTAAGTTTTGATGTAGCTCCAATATTTTTATGGACCCCAATCCTCTTCAGCTGTCTCTCTCTATACCTCTCTTCCTAATTTTAACTTAACCTTTATTTATTCTTTCTCCTCTTCCCTCTTTGTTTTTCCTTGTGCAGACGCAGAAATTGGAGATCCATACCATTTTCCTTCTTTAATTGAGTCATTAAGTGGGGTATTATTATGTACTAGCCGAATGACGCATAAAGAACCTTAAGAGTGGAGGATAGTAAGTAATAAAAGGCAAGAACTTCACCAACGCATCGTAACTTATTAGTGGCAATTAGGAATTATTTTGAAGTATAGAAGTAGCGAGTGGTATGACATTGAATTAGTAATGTGAAACTTGGTGAGGAGAGAACCATGAATGAAGCATAAGACTTGATGAAAGCGTGTGATGAAACATCCCGAATTTACGGACCTTAAAAATAAATAGGTGGAATGTGGGAACCTCTTTTGTGGTGTAGTTTTTATTATTAATGGTTACAGAATATCTTAGACATTATTAATAGTAGTTAGATTATAAACAAACATGAATAAGATAATAAGACCTAGGTGGGGAGTCAATACCCACACCCATAGTTTGAGAGAAAAGGAAAGGAAGAAAGGAAATGCTAGAAAGAAGGAGGACAAGGAAAGGGAGAAGAAGGAGGACTTGAGGTTTAAAGATCTAGTGCCCAGAGACGAGTGCTTCTCCTTTGTCTATCCCTATCCCTTTGATTTTGTTGTGTCCACCTTTTTCCCCTTATGAACCTTAAGTTAGGAGATTTAGGGATATTGGTGATTAAGCTTGATTGGGAAGTTATTTGTGTTGTTTGAGGTTGGAATTTGTAATAGAAGTGATTGTGAGTGATTGATTGTTATCTTCCTCCCCCAATTTATGATTTTTGGGGGAATTGTTGTGGCCATGAATGGATGGCTTTTACGGTTCAACCCTCCCAAGCTTTGAGATTTATGAGTTGTGAGAGATTATGTTTGTAATCCACAAATACTTGGTATTTCTTAATGTTTAACACTTGTTTAGGATAATTGAATGGGATTAGAATGGGTTGGAGCACCATTGGTGGCATCTCGAATTCGCAGAACATTGTTCAAATCAGTCTAGAATGTGACACGCCAATGGCAAGTACCACGAGCTGGTCGTTGTATATTCTTATGTGAGTTTGAGCCTTCCTAGAACGCGCCACGCCCATGGCGTTTACCATGACCTGATCGTGGTGAGTTTCGTTGAGGATTAGTAGCTTTCTTATAGTGCATCATGCCTATGGCATTTACCATGGGTTGCCTATGGTGCATTTTGGTTATTTAGTTTTGTCAAGTTCTCATTTTCTTTTGTATTTTCCAAGTTCCTTAACTCCTTCCTTACTTTCATGCTTAGCATGGGAGGGATTGACAAGGTGTCTTGATGGATTATAAAGTGTTAGGCTAAGTGTAGACCTCCATAATGGGATTTGAAGCTATGTGTGGAGCCTATGCATGTTTACATTATTGCCTTATGTGTATGATTCTTAAATACTTGTTATTGATTGGTTTCCTTGTTGTACATGGTGTTGTGTTGGCATCCTTATTGCATTCATATGATTATTGCATATGCCTAGGATTGCATGTAATGATAAACCCTTTTAATAAAAGATACATAAAACACTTAAGACTGTACCTGTGCCTCTTAGGAAAAGGTGGGGAGTTTCCCCTAATATTTCAATAAAGGTTTTTAAGAAAATGTTATCGTTTCAAGAAAGGTTTTTATTGAAAGGGTATCCCCTTGGTGACACAAGGTGAAACCTTCCCTGATACCAATCATGTTCGAGTCACAGGCTTGATATACCACGGTGTGCAAAAGAGCTAAGGATCCCTTAGGTCACCAAGGAGTGATGAGTTTTCTAAAGGTTTACGAAAAATGATTTTTATGGAAAGATTTTAACAAGAGGAAATGGAATGAGGTTACAAAAAGATAAAAAATGGATAAAGGAAATGGGGCAACTCGAAGGAGTTGAATGAGGGCAAAGAGGACCCCTAGAGATGACTTGACACGTGGTAGAAAGTAACCTTTTTCATAAGGAATAAGAAGGGGTCCTTTGTAGTGTAACACCCCGTAGGCCTCCGGTGCGTTATCATTAATAATATCAGTTAAGCTCTTAAGTCATTATGAAAAAAAAAACTCAGCGGAAGCACAAAATCGCTTTTCTTGATTCATTATGCATGGAATAAAAGCTCATCACAGAAAACATAAACACAAGACAGATATTTCACACCCCTGCTGATCCAGTTTCTCACATAGTACACATATAGGCAGATAAACAGTAACATTACAAGTATACTCAGGAGGAACATCATATATCATATCAACATCAGTTCTGTACATACATATATACAACAGTCTCACACCACACCGTGGTGATAAAAAAGAATATCTGCCCTCACCGAGGGTATACAGAACTGTACATAACACATGTGTACACACACCAGCCCTTATCAAGGGTACAAAACAGAATCAAAACGAAACTGAGCCTTCAAGCTCCCTCTGCTGCCACCAGCCAAGCAGACATGTCTCCACTAGGGCCTCCTGCCCTGAGACTGCTCTCCTATTCCAGAAGAGTCACCTGTAAAGATAAATCCCCAAACGGGGTGAGATACATATCTCAGTAAGCTCAGGGTCCTTGGAGGAATCTCCTCCACCCTAGCCCACTCTCCATCATACATACATCAGGCAATCACAAGCAAATGGCCCACTGGCCCGGCCCTCTGGCCCTCATAACAATATGAGCAAGTCATCTTGGTCCAAACATGGCGGAACTACCTCAACGCCTGGCGGATATCATCGACGCCCACATCAGTGTGAGACCGGAAACTCACACCTGTGCCATCCCATTGGGTGCTACTCCTTCGCATGGATGCACGTATATGGTACCTCCGAGAATAGAAGGAGCTACCTCAACTTCTATCCCCTTGGTCTGTAGGAATCACCGATTCCCTGGGATATCATCGACCAAGAGCCAACCAAACTAGGAGGAAACCCATCTCCTAAGGAGGTCCATATCTATCTACTGGCCAATAGATCTATCACAATGATATCACATAGCAAGCACAGATGCACACACATATCATTATGAGGATGCAACACCCAAATGCATGCATCATGAATATGACCATCACTCCACCCGGAGTGTGGTGTGGCACAAACAAGCGGGAAATCATCCCCAGGGACCAAGAACTTACCTAGCAAAGCCTCGCTCTGCAGTTCTTTCCCTGCTCTGTGGCACCCGCCACCGACACCCTCAGTGTCAAGCCCTAATCAAGGCATATGTAGGTTCATATCAAAACCAAACCAACAGGCATTCAATCACAGAACATAGCATATCAGAATTCCCCTATCCTAGGGTTCAATCAAGTCAAGCCCTCACTAGGCTTCTCACAGACCATACAAGGTCTACCAAGGTTGAATATCAAGCATCTGAGTCATCCCAGACATAATGCAAACACATGTCTGAGCACAAGCTCACATCAGCCTCATAATTCAATTATCACAGGAACGGTCTAAACCTCAGCCAAGGCACCGTTCAACTAGCCTCTCAGGCTCAATCCAAACATAATCAAGGCTCTAGCATGTCATAAACTCAATTAGTGACTCATCACACAGCCACACATGCAAATCACAGAGCCAAGATTCAAAATTCACTGAATCAAAAACTGAAAGCTAATCCTTCATCACTACAGCGCTCTGAACAAGTTTCTCTACAGGACCCTGGGCTAATTCTATCCCCAGCTCACATGGTTCACAAAACACAGAAAACCCCAAATTCAAAATCAATCGGAGAAACTTGAGTTTCTTACCTCAGTGGCGACCAAAAAGGCTGGAGGACAGCTTTCCTTAGCTTTGTTGTCCGTTCTGCGCCTTGGGTCCTTGCCAATACTCAAGTGTCTGAGCTTCCTTGAAAATTCAATTCTCACTCAAAGAGGGGTTTTCAGAAGAAGTAATGAAGGATTAAAGCTCTCAAGGTGATTCTCTCAAGATTAAAGGTCATTGGGAGGTATTTAAGTGATCAAACAAAGTCCTAGGAAGCTTGGGCAAGCATCAATGGAGGTTTGGGGCATAAGGAGGAAGATAAACAGCTTTTCCTCTCCAAAATTCGTGTTTTGGCCCTTAAATAGTGGCTCTGCCCGACCTCCGGCGCGGATCGCGCCACCTCTGGCGTTGAACGCGCCACCATGGCGGTGGCCCTGGTGCTCCCAGCGCCACTCCTGCACCCCCAGCGCCCACTTCCAGAACCTTTGGCGCCTTCCGCGCCACCCTGGCGCCCTCAGCGCCATCCTCCCTTGACCCAGGGGGCCATCCGCGCCACACCTGGCGCTGTCCGCGCGGAAAACCAGAGAGAATTGGTTTTCCAGACCACTTCCCGCGCCACCCGCACCAACCGTGGCACTACCCGTGCGGGCTGGGAAACCTCTAGTGCCCCTCGTGCCAAGTTGACGCCCCAGGCGTCAACTTCCAGAGAATTTGGCGCTCCTGGCGCCACATTCTAGAGACCATGGCGCTCCTCGCGTGGCTCTGGCGCTCTATGCGTGAAGTTCCAGTGAGTCTGGCGCCATCAGCGCCATCCCTGGTGCTACCCGCGCCACACCCTTGGCAGGGTTTTCTGCTGAGGATCCCGGTGCTAACCGCACGGAATCTGGCTCCAACCGCGCCACACTAAGGGTCCTTACACGTAGAGAATGACAAACCAAGTGGCTCCTCCTCATAATGGAGATGAGTTTGTCCACTTTAAGCAATGGGTTAATAAAAGATCATAGCAAGAGATATGCCTCTTGTTGGCTATAGTTTAGCCAAGTAATGAAATATGTGTTGGAAGAGATAACTTAAATAAAGAGATAATACAAAGCACACAATTGTAGAAACAAATTAGGATAAGCTGATGTGAATGATGTACATATGTTTTCTATGTTAAAGCATTTGAGGAGTCATGAGCCTAGTTGTTAGGTGAGTGATGTAAAGTAAGTCTTTTACATTAGATGAGGACATGTGTAGCTGGATACTACTCTTAAAGGTAGCAGAATGGTTATGCCCATAGAAAGTTAACTTAAGCTACCTTGAGAGGTATGCAAAATGTTATTATACCTCATAGAAAGGGGTGATATAAGCCCAAGATGGAAAGTCAGAGGAAGAAATGTTATGCATGTTCCCATCCAATGTTTGAAAATAATAGGAATACACACAATAACCAAGAGGAGGGAGGGGGGGGGTGAATTGGTTTAAACTTGACCTTTTAAAAAACTTTAGAAAATCAGAGTTATAGGATCTTAATCACAATTGAAACAAAAATGCTTCAAATCAATCAAACCACTCAGCCTAAGAAAACAATTACTTAAAATAGAACTTGTTGAGTAATGTAGATATCACCAAGAACCACAGATCAAGATAGCAAGAAGAGATTAAATAATAGAAAACAACACAAGAATTTATACTGGTTCACTTCTCAAGAGATGCTACATCTAGTTCTTCTAATCAACACTAGATTATAGTTTCACTATTATCAAATTTCAGTTCTTACAAGATTTACAACAATCACTCTTTATCAATCTAGATAAAGAATAAAAATCTAAAACACTATTAGATTCCTAATGATCAAGACATAGAGAACCTTTCTCTACTCTTCCCTCTAGAGAAACCCACTCTAGAAAAAGCTTAAAGAACCCTTTACAAAAGATATAAACAACCAAGAATTCAAAAATGAATTTACAACAAGAGTTAATAGAGAGAGACAACCTGATGATCCAATGAATATGAAAGAATATAATTTACCAATCAGAATTGAAATGCAGAAATCAATTTCAGACCTTTCTCTCCAAAAACTTCTTTGAAAACTTTGTCCAGGAAATCTTTCAATACACCATGAAGATTTAAAAGGTGGAGAAGAACTATCTAGCTCAGAAAATCCTTTCTAACTTTGAGAAGACTTGTGAATTCTTTGAAATTTCGAAGTCAAGAGTTGTATCTTTCAGGCAAACTCACATTCTATTTATAACCAACTTTTGTAACAGACTGTAATCGATTAAATATCCATTATAATCGATTAAATGTAATCGATTAATCTTCCAGATAATCGATTAAAATGTCCTTAGCTCAATCTAGAATTTATAACGAACAAAATAATCGATTAAAACGAGTTGTAATTGATTAAACCAGACATGTTCAGTTTTGAAATAAGCTAATGTAATCGATTAAGGCAGACATGTAGAATTTCAGAATAAGCCTAGGTAACGGATTACTGATTGTGGTAATCGATTAAGGCAGTCATGCATATTTAAAAATGAACTTGTGTAATCGATTACAGTCGATTACAGTATAATGGTAATCGATTAAGATAGATAATCATGATTTACATTTTGTGCTATGTAATCGATTACGAGTAGCTAGTGATCAATTAAAGTGTTCTTCATGGCTTTTCCAGAATCAAACAGAATCTGGTAATTGATTATATCCTTGTGTAATCGATTAAAGCAGTGATATTTTGTTTTTCCAAAAACTTAACCATGAAAAATTAACTTCTTTTTAAAATATGAACAACTTTGATGCTTTAGTAAAATCATGTATGCATATTAATGGTCATGATCATGCAATGCAAGGATCATAAGATTAGTCTCTCGTACACTTAACCCATTATAAATGCCTTGCCATGTGAAAAGCTATAATCTTTCTTCAACAAGCTTCATCTTTGACTTGATCTTCTTCCAGCTCCTCTTATATTTAACAATGTTATAGTAAAGTGAGATCACAATGAGTGGGCTAGAGTAAAAGAATGACATTTAAGTGCCTTAATCCATTAGTGGCCTTAAATTTGACATATAAAGCAACTCTAAGTGCCTCAGTAAAGGTTAAGGTTAAGGTATGATCTTAGTAAATAGTAGTACTTATTTTTTGGGGTGATAATTGTAAGTGCGAGTATCAAGAAAAGAAAATAGAACTCATGAGAGTTAAGAAGATGATATCTAGAATAAACTACCAAGAGTCTTTAGACCACTTATAGAGACATTATGTCTCATCCTTTTTAGTTTTCATGTTTTTACAGGTTAGCAAGTGGATGCCTTGTGGGAGAAGCTTGGAGCACAGAGCTGTTCACTAGGAGGAAGGTGTTATTAGTGTAGCTTTGTATTGGCCTATGTGTGGGAGCTAGTTTATGTTTCATGTACTTGCTTATGTTTTGTAAGGCACATAAGTGCCAAGAGCTTTGTATAATTTTATTAATGTTATGTATCTTTAAGTTTTAGTTTTTGCATATATAACTTTGATTTTCTTATATGCTAAATTTTCATAATTTAGTAATATAAGAAGGCAAAAGGTAATATCCTCTAGGTGTACATATGAAATTTCTCTGTGTGGGGAAAAGTACTTGAATTGAAGTACCTTTGTGAATTAATAGTGTGCATGGAATGTGATTGTTGTTTGGAATGTTGAGTAGCATGAAATTAAAATATGGGAAAATGATTGAATATTATAAGAGAGTGAAATCATAAGAGTTATGGCTAAATGAAAGAAAGGAAGAGGTTCTTTCTTCATTGTAGAAAAGTCACTTAGTGACTTTGATTGTGTATGTTGATTTATGCCCTATCTCATGACATGTGATATCAAAGGTGCAAGAGGAAGGTAACATAAGATATTGAGTCTTGAAGGAAGTGATTGGAAAAGAATGTGAGCAAGGCATGAGTCCATCCAACATCTGTGCAGGTTGGGACTGCACAACTAAGATTGTGATGTAGATGCATTGCATTGCATTGGAGACTTGGTCTCAAAGAAAGAAAGTTTTTTGAGAAATGTATAAAGAGGATAAATCCTAAAGGTGAGTAAGAAAACTAAGATTGTGATGCAAATGCATTGCATTGTCATACTATCATAATATGTACACCTATATCGTCACCCATACAAGTTGAGTAAGACCTCAAATCAAGAATCATAACGCATTATGGGCCCAAAAGGAAAAATTGAGAGAAACCTTAGAAGAAGGAACTAGGACACTTTGCATTGTGTTGCATTTTGAACCACTGGGAAATGGTTGATATTGTTTGTGAATTGTATGGTTTGTTTTTATGAAACATGTTGAGGGATGAAGGACTCATCCATACAACTATGCGAGTAATGAAGATGGAGTGGAAGTGCTACAACTAGAGTCAATGATGCTAATAAACAAGATAGAAGAAGAAGCGAATTCTGTGAGGATGTCTTGTAGGCTTAGTTGGGTTTATAATTTTAATTGAGTACTTGCTCTGAGTCCTAGTCTTTTTCTATAAAAATGTGGGCAGACTAAGAAATAATACTATGAAAATCATTTTCTTTTAGTTGGCTTAATTGTAAAATGTATCCCTTTTGAAGGATGTAAATATGTATGTGTTGCTATATGAGAACCCCTAATGGTAAAATGTTGGTGTGTAAAGGAAATATGAATTATAATTTTAAAGGTGTGTCGTGAACGTGACATCTTGTAAAATAGGTCATTATTACAAGTAATATTTAATTAATAAACGTTTCTTAATAAGTAGGTACTAAGGATAATAGAGATTGATTTTGGGTGTTTCATTAAATTTGAATTTGAATAATAAATTTACCATTTTTAGAAAGGATGTTTTCAACGATTAAATATTAATTTATTCCATAAATTTTGTAAATAATAAGAAAATCCATAATAATAATGAAAGGTGTTACAAAGAGTGGTAATTCACTTTTGAACATAGGAAAGTTCCCTTGGTTGTTCTAGGAAATAGATTCTTAGGTTCATATATTTGGGTTATTTCATGTTTACGAGGTGGTTTCCTTGTGGTGCCTTAGTAGGTAATTAGCGAATACAGTCAGAAGTGACTCAAGGTTGTAAAAGGCTTCGGGGAGGATTTTTTTAGCGTAAAAGGCTTGTTGCATTGTAAACTTGGATCAATACAAAAATCTTAAGATAGTCTAATGACTTGATTCATTCTCACTTCAAATGTTCTTGCTCGTTTTTCTCTTTGTATTTTGTTATTTTCAATAACAAAGCTTGAGTTGCCTTTTATAGACTTCAAAGAAAAGATTAGGTATAGGATTTGTGCTTGCCTAGATATGACCATTGTCTCAAAGCTGAAGGATGTGCAACGTGTCGCTCTCTTGTGGAGAGAGAAGGAATATAGTACATACAACAACACATGCTCCTTCCTTTTCAGTGAAAACAACCTCTGAGGAATATTCTTTGTAAATCCTTCTATTCCCTTCTATTCTATCCGTTCATACTTCAAATTCAAATGTTAGTAATTCAAAATATGTAGGGACTATGCACTTCCCTTTTGATAAATGCCATATCTTAGTAAAATTAGAGTTATAATGTTGGCACTTATCTTTTGATTTTAGTAAATTTCTTGATTAATTTGCCCTAAAACCTAGTTGTTTTATATTTTGTGTAAATATGTAGGGACTTATTCACATTTTGGAAGATATATCCACTTAAATCTGGTGTTTTGATAAGTACCAGTTGTATCTGGAACATCTCAAGCAATCAAGGCAAGTACAAAAGGGGCAAAAATGTCAAAAAGGAAGATTGTGGAAGCATTTTCGCCCCAAGACTCGCCCAGGTCATCACCTTTCTTCATCAAAGGGTTTTTAACTCGCCCAGGCGAGTGAAGCATGCACAAATGGCTCACCCAGGCAAGTAGCTTTCCTGGCCACTAAGTAATTAGCTCGCCCAGGCGAGCAAACAAAAGCAAAACCACTCGCCTGGGCAAGTGGACTCGAGCAGCTCACCAATGGCTATAAAAAGCCATGCAAAGGAGAAGGAAGGGGAATCCTTGAGAGCTTGGAAGATCATTTTAGTGAGAGAAAGTAAGGATCAATCTTAGGAACTTAGAGAAAGTGAGAAATTGGTGAGGAGACTCTGCCGGATATTTTATGATCAAGTTGGACACCAGTACACTTGGATAAGGTATGGTAATTTAATTTTACTTGTAGTACGTAGGATGGTATGGTAAAAATATATTTGTTCATAAAGTGATAGGTATTTTGCTTATGGAATATGGAGATTGGATGAGGTTGTCAGAATATGAGATGTTTCTAATGTCTGCTATACCATAAGTTTTCACGCATATTCATAAGTTAGCAGACTGATCACCTGGATAACTTGTGAATTGCAAAGGAACATTATTGCAAGCAGTCCAAAATACTAGTAAGTAAAGGATAGAGGATTTTCTAGATAATAACTTTCTATAGTGATTAAGTAGGTAAATGATTATATTAAGAGGTGAATATGTTGGTGGAAGGATGGAATAATGACTAGAAAGAATTATAGTATACGATATTCTTAAGATGGGAGGTTAAAGATTTAGTGGTGACTTAGGGAAGATCTTTAAGAGGTCATTTTTGGAGAAATATTTTCTTAAGGATGTTAGAAATAATAAAGTGATGAAATTTATGGAGCTTAAGCAAGGGATTATGATTATGGTTGAGTCTATATCTAAGTTTGAATAATTGGTTCTTCATTAAGGAAATATGATATTCAGATACTAGTGTTATTTGATTTAAGTGTGATCATTCCATTTCTATTTTATTTGTGAGTAGGAGAAAATTAAATTTCTTCTGCGAATGGTAGAGCTTGTGAAACCCCAACTAGTAAGTATGTTTGGATTTCTGATGAGAGCTTTGTTCTGTGGAAAATTTCTAATAGAAAATTGTATGTTGATCTGGTTTGTTTACCTCTTAGTCAAGCTGATGTTAATTTAGATATAAACTAGTTATCTTCTGATGAATTGTTTTAAATGAATAGTGTTTAAGATGAGTTGTCTACCTTTGCTAACTAATTTGTATAATCTCTAAGAGAAAGAGTAAGAATAGATGATATTGTTTAAATCTGAAAGTGGAAACCACGATTTCTAGGTGACCTCCTATTATTAGAAAGATTTTCATACATATTTTCTAGAGAATATAATTGACCTACTATTTGAGAAAAATGGAATTTGAAATATAGTGCTGAACCCATATCTGTAGCTACTCATGTGATGTTTCCCACAGAGTTAGTTGGATTTGAGAAACAACCAGGGGAATGGTTGAATAAGTGGTTTGTGAGATCTAATATGTTTCCATGGAAATACTAGTAGTGCTAGTAAATAAGAGAGATGGAATCATGAGGAGGTGTAGTAATGATTAAGAATAAATATCTTATTCCTATCATTAGTAAGAACATGGAAGTTTAGCAAAATAGATCTTACTATGAAGATTAAAGATATTTTAAGGATTGCTTTTAAAATTAGTTATAGTTATTACGAGTATTTAGTTATACCCTTTATACTCTGGTATGTCGATGGATTATAGGAATAAAACCTTTCATCCTTATTTTGATAGTATATGAAACTATTCATAGATGACACTTTGGTATATTCCAAAGATTGGAGAAAAGAATGAGGAATACTTAAGGATCTTGTTACTGACTTTTAAGAATAGATAACTTTATGCTAAGTGTAAGTTTGGATTGAGATTCTTAGGACATGTGATAATGCAAGGAGGTATAGATGTAGACCTTTCTAAGGTAAAAGATTGTTAAGTCTATATTTGGAATTAGAAGATTTCAGGACTTAGCAGAATATTATGAAATCATCAAAAATATGTTTGAGTTAGTTTTGCCTTTGACCAAGTTAAGTTGTTGAGGAAGAATTTTATGGATACTCATTATAAGAATAGGTTTTGATTTCAACCCTTGTGGACAAACTTTTTTTAAGTATGCTGTGATGAATCTAAATAGGTTCTAATGGAAAGACAATAGTCTATGTAATTGAAAGTCATGAGAGAAAATACCTTACTCATACCTTAGAATTAGCAACTATGAGGATTCCCTTGATAATTTGGAGACATTATCTATGTGACTCTCATTTTGAGGATTTTAGTTTGAAAAATTTGTTTTGAGGTAATAAAGATGGAGGGAAATTGTTGAAAGATCATCATGAAAAGGTCAATATAGTGATAGTGGATTTAAGTGGAAAACTTTGGAGGATATCTACATTGATAATTAGGGAATGTGTAACACCCCGTATGCCTACGGTGCGTTATCATTAAATCATATCAGATCAGCGCTTAAAAACATAATATAAAACTCAGCGGAAGCAAAGAATCGCTTTTCTTGATTCATTATGTATGGAATAAAAGCATATCATATAAAACATACACACAAGACACATTTCTCACACCCCTGCTGATCTAGTTCTCATACAGTACACAGATAGGCAGATAAACATATACATGAGGAATATACTCAGGAGGAAAGTCTCATATCATAACATCAATAGTTCTGTACATATATATATATATATATATATATATATATATATACACACAACAGTGTTACACCACACCGTGGTGATACAAAAGAATATCTGCCCTCACCGAGGGTATACAGAACTGTACATAACTCAGGTGTACACACACCAACCCTTATCAAGGGTACAAAACAGAAACAAAACAAAACTGAGCCTTCAAGCTCCTTCTGCTGCCACCGGCCAAGCAAACAAGTCTCCACTAGGGCCTCCTGCCCTGAGACTGCTCTCCTCTTCCAGAAGAGTCACCTGTAAAGATAAATCCCCACACGGGGTAAGATACACATCTCAGTAAGCTCAAGGTCCATGGAGGAATCTCCCCCACCTTGGCCCACTTCCCATGAAACATACATCAGGAAATCACAAACAAATAGCCCACTGGCCCGACCCTCTGGCCCTCATAACAATATGAGCAAACAATAGAAGCATGGCGGAGCTACCTCAACGCCTGCATCAATGGCGGGTATCATCAACGCCCACAACAATGGCGGAGCTACCTCAACGCCTATATCAGTGTGAGATCGGAACTCACACCTGTGCCATCCCATTGGGTGCTAACCCTTCGCATGGATGCACATATATGGTACCTCCGAGAATAGAAGGAGCTACCTCAACTGCTATCCCCATGGTCTGTGGAAACCAATTCCCTGGGAGCTACCTCAACCATGAGCCAACCATACTAGGAGGAAACCATCAACTCCTAGGGAGATCCATATCTATCTATTGGCCAATAGATCTATCACAATCAAAGCACTGAATCACAAGCACAGATGCACAAACATATCATTATGAAGATGCAACTACCAATGCATGCATCATGAAATTACCACCACTCCCCCGAAGTGTGGTGTGGCACACAAGATGGGAAATCATCCCCAGGGACACTGATCTTACCTGGCAAAGCCTCGCTTTGCAGTTCTTTCCCTGCTCTGTGGCTCCCGCCACCGACACTCTCAGTGTCAAGCCCTAATCAAGGCATATATCCATATCAAAACCAATCCACAGGCATTCAATCACAGAACATAGCATATCAGAATTCCCCTATCATAGGGTTCAATCAAGACAAGCCCACACTAGGCCTTTCACAGACCATACAAGGTCCACTAAGGCTGAAAACCAGCATCTGAGTCATCCTAGACTCAATGCAACACATGCCTGAGCAAAAGCTCACATCAGCCTTATAATTCAATTACCACTGGAACGGTCTAAACCTCAACCAAGGCACCGTTCATCTAGCCTCTCAGGCTCATAACAAACATAATCAAGGCTCTAGCATGTCATAAACTCAACAAGTGACTTATCTCACAAGCCACACATGCTTAACACAGAGCCAAGATTCAAAGTTCACCAAATAAGAAATCGAAAGCTAATCCTTCATCACTACATCGCTCTGAACAAGTTTCTCTAAGCTAATTCCAGCTCCAACTCAAATGGGTCACAATATCCAGAAAATCCCCAACTCTTAAAACCAACCGAAGAAACTCGACTTTCTTACATCAGTGGCGACCAGACAAGCTGCAGGACTGCTTCCTCAAGCTCTGTTGTCCTTGCTGAGCTTTGATTCCTCGCCAAACTCAAGTCTAAAAGGGTTCTCTGAGAGAAGGGATTTTGCTCACAAAAGAAATTTCTAAGAAAAAGGACGAAGGATTTTAGCTTTCTAATCGGTTCTTTCAAGTTCCAAGGTCAAAGGAAAGTGTTTAGGCTAGTATATAAGGTTTAATGAAGCTTGGAACTGCTCTAATGGAGGTCCAGGGCGTTGGGAGGAAGAAGAAGAAGTTTCTTCTTCAGCAAAACGCGATCTGCCCTTAAATACTCAGCCTGCCCGAGGTCCGGCACGATCCGCGCCACCTCCGGCGCTACCCGCGCCGCAAAGGCGGTGGGTCTGGCGCTCCCAGCGCCACTCCCGTGCCTCTAGCGCCAGCTTCCAGAACCTGTGGCGCTATCCGCGCCAACCTTGGCGCTGGCCGCGTGGAAAACCAGAGAAAATGAGTTTTCCAGGCCACTTCCCGAGCCAACCGCGCTGCCTCTGGCGTGACTCGCGCTGGCTGGAAAACATCTGGCACCACATTGACTCCCCAGGCGTCAACTTCTAGCGAACCTGGCGCTGGGAGCGCCATCCTGGCGCCACATTCCAGTGGGTCTGGCGCTACCGCTGGCGCCATCCGCGCCACACCCTTAACAGGGTTTTTCTTCTAAGGATCCCTGGAGCTATCAGCGTGGAATCTGGCGCCAGCCGCGCCCCAGTGAGGGTCCTTACATTCACCCTTCCTTTTTAAGAATTTTGTCAGGAAAATTCAGAAACATACATGTTAGCCAACTCGGGATACAGCTGCAACAGCTCCTGCTCTTGCTCCCAAGTCGCTTCTTCAGGCGTTCTGCCTTCCCATTGTACCTTGACTATGGGAATCGTCTTGCTGCGAATCTGCTTCTTCATTCTGTCCAGAATCCGCATGGGCCGTGTAGGACTCATCAGATTCTCTCTAATCTGAACTGTGTCAGGCTCCACAACGTGTGAGGGATCTGCTATATACTTCCTCAACTGGGACACGTGGAACACATCATGCAAACCTGACAACGGGGGAGCCACTGGTCCAACCTTCTGAAGGATCTGATATGGACCAATGAACCTAGGACTCAGCTTCCTTACACCCAAAGCTCGTCCTACTCTCGTCACTTGTAACGACCTAAATTCCTACTTATTCTTTATTAATTTTATTCTTTCTTAAAGATAAATTTTCTAAGAAACGTATAATAGTAAAAATTCTAAAGCGTAAAATTTGCAAAAAAATTTGCTACTCATACATAGCCAATGTCTCTGATACAAAAGTTTAGATAATATAAGTACACTATTTTCTCAAAAATCTAGCTTATTACATAACTTCGTTTATATTTCTTCACTACTCCAAGGCTTCACGGAACCTGTCCATCATTGCCATCTAAAAAAAAAACATGAAACAATTCGGGTGAGAAATAAATTTCTCAGTAGGCAAAGCTAAATCCCGACCCTATTATTAGGTTAGTAAAATCATAAAAAAATC